>JARYGA010025381.1:0-46894 GCA_030545235.1 Helianthus tuberosus | reverse complement strand
AGATGACACGACTTTCATTTAATAACATATGTACACCTAATGCAATTACAAGGTTTTTGCTCGTGAAAACCTAGAGTGTCACATTATCCCCAAGTTTTAAGAACTTTCGTCCCGAAAGTTAAGGCAGCCACTGACAAGCTAGTGTAAGTGAGAACGTTTCAACGGGGTGTCACATCATCCCCCCGTTAGTTTGGAATTTCGTCCCGAAATTCGGTTGTAGCTTCAGTGCTGGGAGTTTCATTTGGGAACAACTAGGGATACTTGCGCTTCATCTGGTCTTCCCGTTCCCAGGTAAACTCTGGGCCATGGCGTGAGTTCCAACGAACTCGCACGAGAGGTATCTGGCTACGTTTGAGGGTTTTGATCTCACGATCCGTGATCTCAACCGGTTCCTCAGTAAAGTGTAGTTGTTCGTCAATAGTGAGTTCCTTGAAAGGAATGATGAGTGTTTCATCTGACAGACACTTCTTCAGATTAGACACGTGGAAGACGTTGTGTACAGCACTCAGTTCCTCAGGCAGATTCAACCTGTAAGCGACCTTACCGATCTTTTCGGTAATTTCAAAGGGTCCGACATATCTCGGATTAAGCTTGCCCCGTTTTCCAAAACGAACCACACCCTTCCAGGGTGAGACTTTAAGTAGAGCCCGGTCACCAACCTGGAACTCTAGCGGTTTCCTATCCTTATCAGCGTAGCTCTTCTGACGGTCACGGGCTGCCGCCATGCGTTGCCTAATCTGGGCAATCTTTTCTGTGGTGTCTACTACATGTTCTGGGCCTGTGATCTGGCTGTCACCAACCTCCGCCCAGCAGAGAGGCGATCGGCATTTACGACCGTACAATGCCTCAAAGGGTGCTGCCTGAATGCTGGTGTGGTAGCTGTTGTTGTAGGAGAATTCCACTAACGGTAGGTGCTTCTCCCAATTCTTGCCAAAATCGATCACACATGCCCTAAGCATGTCTTCGAGGGTTTGGATGGTGCGTTCAGATTGCCCATCCGTTTGCGGATGGTAGGTGGTGCTCATGTCTAAACGTAAGCCAAAAGATTTGTGCATAGCTTGCCACAACTCAGAAGTAAAACGCGAGTCTCGATCGGAAATAATAGAGGTTGGCACTCCGTGCTTCGAAACCACTTCTTTTAAGTATACCTCTGCTAAGGTAGAGAACTTGTATGTTTCCTTAATGGCCAAAAAGTGGGCAGATTTAGTTAATCGATCCACTATCACCCAAATGGTGTCATTTCCGCGTTGAGACCTAGGCAAGCTGGTAACAAAATCCATGGAAATTTGCTCCCATTTCCACTGCGGGATCTCTGGTTGTTGGAGTAGGCCTGATGGTTTTTGATACTCAGCCTTGACTCTTGCATAAGTTAAACATTTTCTGACATAGGTTGCTATGTGGGCCTTCATGCCAGGCCACCAGTATGTAGTCCTTAAGTCGTGGTACATCTTATCCGAACCAGGATGTACTGAGTAACGGGACTTATGGGCTTCATCCATTACAAGCTCGTGCAAATTCCCATAAAGTGGGACCCATATGCGCCCGTTTACGTAGTAAGCACCATCTTCTTTCTGTACTAGCCGTTTCCTTGATCCTCGCAGGGACTCAGCCCTGATGTTCTCGGCTTTCAATGCTTCGACCTGAGCGTTTCGGATTTGCTTAGGGTGGTTCGAGTGGATGGTGAGTTGTAGGGCACGAACACGTTTAGGCTTGGTTTCCTTCCTGCTGAGGGCATCGGCTACCACATTAGCCTTGCCCGAATGGTATTTAATTGCGCACTCGTAGTCGTTTAGAAGCTCGACCCATGGGCGCTGCCGCATATTCAACTCCTTTTGTTCCATTATATGCTGGAGACTCTTGTGATCGGTGTAAATCATGCACTTGGTACCGTACAAGTAATGTCTCCAAATCTTGAGCGCGAAGACCACAGCTCCGAATTCTAAGTCATGTGTCGTGTAGTTTCGTTCGTGGATCTTGAGCTGTCGCGAAGCGTAAGCAATAACCTTCTCGCGTTGCATCAACACGCAACCAAGTCCTTGAATGGAAGCGTCGCAGTACACAACGAAGTCGTCGGTACCTTCAGGTAAGGAAAGAATAGGAGCACTACAGAGGTTCTTCTTTAGTTCCTGAAAGGCAGATTCCCGAACATCATTCCATTTGTAAGCAACACCCTTCTGAGTGAGGGTCGTAAGTGGTTGAGCGATCTTCGAAAATCCCTTGATATACCTTCGATAGTATCCTGCCAATCCCAAGAATTGGCGAACTTCGGTCGGAGTTTTGGGTGTAGGCCAATTCTTAATGGATTCGATCTTAGCGGGGTCAACATGAATCCCATCCTGATTGACTATGTGCCCAAGGAAATGGACTTCTCTAAGCCAGAAATCACATTTCGAGAATTTGGCGTACAGTTGCTCATTGCGGAGGAGTTCGAGAATAAGACGCAGGTGTTGTTCATGCTCCTCCTGACTTTTCGAGTAAATTAGGATGTCGTCAATAAACATAATCACGAACTTGTCGAGGTAAGGTTTGCACACTCGGTTCATGAGATCCATGAAGATCGCAGGTGCGTTGGTCATTCCGAAAGGCATAACCAGGAATTCGTAGTGACCATAGCGGGTTCTGAAAGCAGTCTTAGAGATGTCCTCATCGCGGACTCTCAGCTGGTGATAACCCGATCGCAGATCGATCTTGGAATAATAGCTCGACCCCTGCAGCTGGTCGAACAGGTCGTCGATACGGGGAAGTGGATAACGATTCTTGATGGTAACCTTGTTCAGTTCGCGATAGTCAATGCACATTCGGAATGTGCCATCCTTCTTTTTAACAAAGAGGACTGGGGCTCCCTAGGGTGATGAGCTAGGACGGATAAAACCTTTGTCCAAAAGTTCTTGTAACTGAGTAGAAAGTTCCTTGAGTTCTGCGGGGGCTAGTCGATAAGGTGCACGAGCTATAGGTGCTGCTCCGGGAGCTAGCTCGATTTGAAATTCGACCTGACGGTGAGGAGGGAGTCCAGGTAGTTCTTCAGGGAATACCTCGGGATAGTCGCGTACAACTGGAAAATCTTCAATCCTATTTTCCTTTTTCTGCGTGTCGGCAACAAGTGCTAAGATAGCGGTGTGCCCCTTACGTAAACACTTCTGGGCTTTTAAGAATGAAATGATGCCTGTGACTTCTCCGCTTTTGTCGCCTTGAACTATAAGGGGTTTTCCAGGAGGACGGGGGATATGAACAGCTTTCTCTTGGCAGAGGATTTCGGCTCGATGCTTGGATAACCAATCCATACCAATGACGACGTCGAAGCTTCCGAGAATGATGGGGAAGAGATCGATACAGAAGGTCTGACCAGACAACTCTAGTTTGCAGTTACGTATTACGTGTGAGGCCTCGAGGTTTCTACCATTAGCTATCTCAACGATGTGCTTAGAGCTTAACGGCGTAAGAGTGGACTTAAGTTTCTTACTAATACGTAGGGATACATAACTAGCATCTGCTCCGGAATCAAATAGTACGGAAACATAACGATCATTAAGTAGGAACTTACCCGCTACAACGTTGGGGTCATTCCTCGCTTCTCCAGCCCCAATCACAAAAGCCCTTCCTCTTGCACCATTCCCGGCATTGTTGTTATTGTTCCCAACACCCTGATTGTTGTTGTTCTGATTCAGTTCAGGGCAATCCTTTCGCATGTGCCCCGTTGCTCCACACTTGAAACATCCACGGTTGTTTCCTTGCTGCTGCTGTTGCTGTGGTTGATGCTGATTCTGCCTAGCTGGGAGCTGGCTCCTGCAGTCTTTGGCTTCATGCCCCATCTTGTTGCATCGCTGGCACTGACTTTTAACACATGGCCCACTGTGGTGTCGATTACATTTGTTACACTTGGGGTGGTTTCCTCGATAGCCACCCTGTTGCTGAGGGCCCTTGTTGCTTTCAGTCTTCCTTTGTTGAACTGGGGCCTGAGTGGGGTTAGCATCCTTACCCTGATTTCCATCCCACTTTCGTTTGTTATCGCTAGAAGTTCCAGCAGTAGCACTGATCCTCTTGGGCAACTTGCCCTCCTCCACAGCCTGATTGGTGAGTTTGTGAGCAAGAGGAACCACAGGCTGTATGGTATTGAGGTTGGCTGAGGTCACATGGCTCCGGATTTCTGGGACCAAGCCTTTGATGTACAATTCGATCCTTCGATACATAGGTCGGGACATGTTTGGGCAAAGTGCAGCATAGTTGTTGGACTGCTTGGTGTAGGTCTCAATCTCTGACCCAACCATCTTGAGTTCATAGTACTCGTTCTCGAGTTTGTGGATGTCATCCCTGTGACAGTACTCCTCTTTGATCATGTCCTTGAAATCTTCCCACGCAGTAGTATTAGCAGTTTCCAGACCAAGCATCTGAATCTGTGCTTTCCACCATGAAAGCGCGTTTCCTTCAAGCGTACCAGTCGCGAACTTAACCCAGTTGGCAGGGGGACACTCGCAGACAGCAAAGACAGCTTTGGCCTTTTCAATCCAGTGCAGAAGGCCTATGGCACCCTCAGTGCCGTTAAAAGGGAGAGGTTTGCCATCCATGAAGGTTTTGAAAGTACAAACACGTGGCTGTGCAGGCACAGGCTGACCTGTTGTGAGAAGTGAAGCGAATAGGTTTAGAGGTGAAAAGACGATGTGGGGGTAGGATCTAAACATCCTAAAGTAACGAGTTTACCTCCAGGGTGAGCTGCGAAAGCTGCAGCCACCGTGTTGAGCAAGTTGGTGAACTGAGCCTGAGTCATGTTAACGTTTCCTCTTCCGCGTCCACTCATTGTCTTCATAACCAGAAAACACAATATGAGTGTGATGCCGTAACGTAGCGAGAATGAGACAAAAGAGAGATGTGTATCTATCTAATTAGGCACACTAGTATGTATAGTAGAGCAGTCAACATCAGATAAACAATCAAATAAACACAAGCCCGAGCCATGAGGTCTAATAAGCTGAGTCTTGCCCTTGGAGTGTAGTGTCGTCACGAGTCACGGGTTATAGTCTAGTTTTTCTCAAAAAGACTTTCTTCTTTTTAAAACCAAGTTCACTATAACCAATGGCTCTGATACCAATCTGTCACACCCCCAAAATCCACGTGCGGAATACCACCACTTGGAGGCGTGACTGACCAGGATCCAGCCACCAATTATACTAAGCATTGGTCAATAGTAAAGATGTTCACCAACCATATTAGTTAGTAAACATTATAGTTCGAAGTTTTAAAGGTTTAAGTTCAAATAACATTTTAAGTAAACAGCGGAAGCATAAACCAAATAGTTTCAAAACAAAGTTCATAGTTCAAGATTATTTAGAACCCAACACATGGGCTAGACGACCACTACACATGTCACACACCGACCACGTATATCATACAAGACGTGGCGGAAAACGTCGGGGAGTGTTGTAACAGAATTAATTGTTTCATAACCATGGCATACAAAGTTGTATTTATTTATCAACATATGAGTTTCATCGTCTTAAACAGGAAATACAGAGTTTATAACATAATTAAACAAAGTCTATCTTCATTTTAAGTATCTAAGGCACAGGTCCGCCCTAGTGTCATGATCGTCATCCTACGGAAAAGCACCTGAAAACACATGTGAAAGTAGGTACGTCAGCATAAAAATGCCTGTGAGATACATAGGTTTTGTGAAAATAGGATTCATGACTTAAGTTTAAGAAAATGTTTAGTCATGAACCTTGGAATTTGATTTGTTTTGTAAATTGTTTGAAAAACAATAAGTTCGGATGATATGTATAGATAGGTGAATAATGTATGGTTAAATGAATAACCATGCAAAATGAGTTGTATAAAATAAACTGTATTGTAAACCAAAGTCTTGTAAAAACATGTCACTTATGTAAAATGTATAAGTCCAAAATGAATGATTTAAATAACGCTATGATATGTAATATAATACAATCACTTATGTATAGGAAGTACCAGCGGCGTATCCACCATGATTGTATCATATTACTCACATCTCGTTACTTAAGTCACTTAAACCAACCAACAAAGTATAATGTCTATGTTTAAACCAATAGTCAATAGTCCTTGTATAAACCATGTCAAATGTTGATAGTCCAAAAGTAGTCAAGTAATGTGTAACAAATGTTATGTATGGTAAGTAAAATAAGACTACTTAAACCATAAGTAAAATGTACAAAACAAAGTATTTTGAATATATCAAAAAGTTATGTTTTGCAAAGTGATGCATGATACACTGATACAAACATTTATGTGGTAAGTTAACGCATACATTCAAGCCTTGAGACAGTCGGATAACCCTTTCAGTCAAGGTTATCAAAAGAAATGTTTTCGGATTCAGTCATTCCTTACATCCAAACAAACCCGGGATGTCAGGAATGGGATTTGTCAAGTCCTATGGTACCACTACTTACTACCGAGCGGCGTAGCAAATGTTAATGAACGTAATAAAGACCCGTTTGTGCAAACCAAATGTCATAGTAGTTGTATACATGTCATATGAAAACAATGTACTAAGTATGCTAAGTTAACATACAAAGTAGAAAAGTCTTGTAAATCAATGTGCTAGCATGTTATCAGTCAACATACATGGCAGAAAAGTAATGTAAAACAATGTACTAAGTATGCACACAATGGACATACATAGCATGAAATGTAATGAAATCATGTACTATAATGTACTAACAAACATAGTCGGTATATGATATGAAAACAGGAAAGCATGAAAGTAACAAGTAGGCACATGTGTTTCACCCCAAAACAGTTTGGAAAACAGTAAAAGAGGGGTCTATGTACTCACTTGATATTGCTCAGATGTCTAAAGATAACCACCAAGTAATGCTAGAGATCTCGGAATCAAACGGCACCTAATATAGGTAACTATGTTAATAACCGGACCTTAATCGGATGATTGGATAGAATGAGGTTTCGTAAACCAAACGAGTGTAGAGACTCGTGTCATTTGGTTTAACAAACCCTACATACTAAATGAAACCTAACATAATTGTTTACGACCCATTGCAACCCGTTTAGGAAGCTTATGCTACTTTAACGCGTCGTGCGCGTGAAACGCGTTCGGACCGCCTAACTAGTCCTATGACAAGTGTTATATGCCTAAACGTGTTACATAATCAGTTATGTGACAAAAGTTTAAGTTACATATGCTTAATTACCAATTCTACATGAAAAGGGTATTCTGGTAATTTACCTAAGGCATATAAACTACCTATCATACAACTACTTAAACGATGTGACCATAAGGTATAACCTCGGAAGGTTATGCCCTATACTATGGTCACCTAATGTATTTGGTCGGATCCTAATGATCGACCAAACTGGGTCGGGTTCGAGGTATAAGCGATTTATTAGATCGCTTACCCTACGACCCTAGACAACGTGGTAATCAGTAGGCATAGTCCCAAGGGACTATGACCATCGTGATTACAATCACGTTGCGAAGTTCAAACGAACTTCGCATTGACCATTACTGGTCAACGCTGAAAGTCAAACAAAGTTTGACTTTCTGACTCGAAAAGCAGTAAAAATAAGGAAAAGAACGAAAGAATACTTACGAAGGGTCCCCGAATGCTAAACTATCTCAGGTATGAAACAAATGTTTCAACTTAGAGTTTCTCAAATCAAATTTCTAGTAAGTTTTGCATTGGGGTGATGGGGTACTTATAGTTTTCGGTTCACCGTTGAGATCGTTTCATGGAATCCGTGCTTTAATCGCAACCGTACAATTGTTGGCAAGTTGTGGTGACTAAAAATGGTCCTTATCATCTGACTAAGCAATTTAGAATGTGTGGGTGTGAATCAACCAGCTGCAACTGATGTTAGAAACATTTAATCTGGTCTGATAGTGGGAAGCGGCCCGCTTCAGGATCAGGCAAACACAATGCGGGCCGCCTGACCCTTCTGATCCGCAAACATGTTTGAAAAATGACAGTTTCAGTCCCTGCACGTGTTTAAGGCCATTTCCGACACTTCTAAGGCCCGTAAAGCCAACTTTAAGGCCCTAAAATGATGCCTAAACATTGTGGACATGAAACATGTTCAAAAATATGTCTGATGTCAGTTCGTTTGGTCGTACGAACGCGATGTTCGCTTAATTACGACGGAATGCGCATAAGCGTGAAAAACGATCCAAATGACGCGACGAATGGATTTTTCTTAACGCGAACACTAAAACATAATATAGTCATGCTTACATAAATTTTTGGATGTCCGGATGTATTCAGAACGTAAGTTATGCGCGAAAATGCAAACTTGTGCACTTTTTGACACTTTTAGTCCCTGAATGACCCAAAAGTTTATTTTAGCACACCGAACCCCTCAAAGCCTATTTCTAAGCTATGTAAAGGATATTTAGGGTGTGTTTAACTTATGGTCATGTTCTGGAATGTTCGTTACAGTTCAAATTGACATACTTTCGCAGTTTGTCAAGTTTAGTCCCTGTAAGCGAATTAACTTGTTTTTGCCATACCAATGCCTTCAAAACTTATTTCTAAGTTATTTAAAGGTTATTTATGGTATGTTGAGTATATGTTGCTGTTCTGGAGTATTTGTCGCGTTAAAATGAGTACGTTTACGCACCAGTTTGCGTATAACTCTCCAGAAAGTGATGTAGAGTTTGAAATTGAACAAAGTCAAAACATGAAAAATGTAAAACATAACAAAACAAACATTGGGATCAAATAACATTGTTTTATTGATAACAGAACTGTTCACAATGATTACAAGCACAGTTGTTACAGTCTCCCCTACTTGTGGAAATTTCGTCCCGAAATTTATTTAGAGGAAACCCGAGGAAAAAGATGTGGATATTTCGCCTTCATTTGATCTTCGCGTTCCCAGCGAACTTTGACCAAAGGAATGCGCTTGCGTTTAAGCCACTTGACTTCACGTTCCATGATTTCCACTGGTTTCTCAACAAATTTCAGTGTTTTGCCAACACGAATTTCGTCAAGCGGTATGGAGAAGTTCTCATCAGCTGAACACCTCTTGAGATTGGACACGTGAAAAGTTGGATGAACATTTCCAAGTTCAGGAGGTAACTCAAGTCTGTAGGCTACCTTACCGATTCTTTCGACAATCTTGAATGGTCCAACATATCTAGGTGCAAGTTTTCCTTTCTTTCCAAATCTGATCACACCTTTCCAAGGTGAGACCTTAAGTAATACTCGATCACCGACTTGAAATTCCAAGGGTTTGCGTTTTGGATCCGCGTAAATCTTCTGACGGCTTCTAGCTGCCTGAAGGTTATCACGAACTTTCTTGACCTTGTCAGTTGTCTCTAAAATGAGGGCAAGTCCAGTAAGTTAAGCCTCGCCAATCTCATTCCAGCAGACTGGTGAACGACATTTTCGACCATAGAGAGCCTCGAAAGGAGCCATTTTGATGCTGGTGTGATAACTGTTGTTGTAGGAGAATTCAATCAATTTAAGATGTGAATCCCAGCTACCACCAAAATCGATCACACAAGCTCTTAGCATATCCTCCAGAGTCTGGATTGTTCTCTCAGATTGACCATCCGTTTGCGGATGATAAGCTGTGCTCAGATTAAGTTGGGTCCCCATAGCAGATTGCATGGTTCTCCAAAAATGAGAAGTGAAACGAGCATCTCTGTCAGAAATGATGTTCAAAGGAACACCATGTCGAGCTACAATTTCATCCACATAGATTTGAGCAAGTCTGTCAGCAGGAAAATCCTCACGGATTGGCAAGAAATGTGCTGACTTTGTAAGACGATCAACGACTACCCAGATGGCATCATGACCTTTCTTAGTGCGTGGAAGTTTGGTAACAAGATCCATAGTAATGTTTTCCCATTTCCAAACTGGGATCTCTGGTTGTACCAATAAACCCGAAGGACGTTGATGTTCAGCCTTAACCTTAAGACAAGTAAGGCATTTGGATACGTATAAGGCAATGTCTTTCTTCATCCCAGGCCACCAATAGTGAATACGAAGATCCTTATACATTTTATCTGAGCCTGGATGAATAGAATAACGAGACTTATGGGCTTCATCCATAAGCAAGGCACGAAGATCGTCCTGACTTGGGACCCACAAACGGTCCATGAAGTAATACGATCCATTGTCCTTAAGTTCAAGAGCAGGTGTTATGTGATAAGGAAACTCCTTATCCATCAAACCTTGTGAAACACAAGATTGTTGAGCCTGAGAAATGCGTGCTTGGATATCGGATCGAGCTTGAATAACAGATTGAACACGTACACAATGAAGCTTAGTACGTTCTTTACGACTCAATGCATCAGCTACGACATTCGCCTTACCAGGATGGTAGCGAATTTCGCAGTCATAGTCGTTTAAAAGCTCAACCCAATGTCGTTGCCTCATGTTGAGTTCTTTCTGATTGAAGATATGCTGGAGACTTTTGTGGTCAGTGAAAACCACACATTTTGTACCGTACAAATAGTGTCTCCAGATCTTTAGAGCGAAAACAACTGCACCCAACTCAAGATCATGAGTGGTGTAGTTCTTCTCATGTATCTTCAACTGCCTCGATGCATAAGCTATGACTTTGTTCCTTTGCATAAGAACACAGCCAAGACCCAATTTCGATGCATCACAATACACAACAAAATCATCATCACCCTCAGGCAATGATAGAACAGGCGCATCGCAAAGCTTCTGCTTCAAGTGCTGAAAAGCTTCTTCTTGTTTGTATCCCCAATAAAAGGGCATTTTCTTCTGAGTTAGAGCAGTTAGAGGAACTGCAATCTTCGAGAAGTTTTCTATGAAGCGGCGATAATAACCCGCTAGACCAAGAAAAGAACGAACTTCAGTAGGAGTAGTAGGCGTATCCCAATCCTTAATCGCACTGATTTTGGAGGGATCTACATGGATACCTTGTTCGTTGATAACATGCCCCAAAAATTGAACTTCTTTAAGCCAAAATTCGCACTTGGAGAATTTGGCGAAAAGTTGCTCTTTCTTTAGGAGTTCTAGGGTAAGACGAAGATGTTGCTCGTGATCAGCTCGCGTCTTAGAGTAAATCAAGATGTCGTCAATAAAAACAATGACGAACTGATCCAAATAAGGTTTGCAGACCCTATTCATTAAGTCCATGAAAACAGCAGGAGCATTAGTCACACCGAATGGCATGACTGTGAACTCATAATGCCCATACCGAGTACGGAACGCTGTCTTGGGAATATCTTCTTCTTGCACGCGAAGTTGATGATATCCAGATCGCAGATCAATCTTCGAGAAATAAGAAGCGCCCTGTAGCTGATCAAAGAGGTCGTCTATGCGAGGTAGGGGATATCGATTCTTGATGGTAAGCTTGTTAAGCTCACGATAATCGATACACATCCTAAAGGATCCATCCTTCTTCTTGACAAAAAGAATGGGAGCACCCCAAGGTGAAAAGCTAGGACGGATAAAACCTTTGTCAGAGAGCTCCTGAAGCTGCTTAGACAACTCTTGCATCTCAGATGGTGCAAGACGATATGGAGCTCTGGCAATGGGATTTGCACCAGGTACGAGATCAATGCGGAACTCGACTTGGCGTGCTGGAGGTAGACCAGGTAAATCTTCAGGGAACACTTCAGAATAATCCCGAACGACAGGAATATCTGAAATAGACTTACCCTTGCCTTTATCTTCTGTAACATGTGCTAAGAAAGCCACATAGTTCTTCTGCAGATACTTCCGAGCTTTAAAACAAGACATGAGTTTGAGACCAACGGTAGGCTTCTCACCTTGAACCTGCAGAATCTCGCCTGTCGAAAGCGGCACACGAACAATCTTCTCAGAACAAACTATCTCTGCGTGATGCTTGGATAACCAATCCATTCCCACAATAACGTCGAAGCTTCCAAGTTGCATTGGCGTGAGGTCAATAGGAAAAAGATGATCGTTAAGACTCAATTGGCAGTTGCGAAGAACAGAATCAAGAATAATGGGTTCACCACTAGCAACTTCTACTGTCAAAAGTTTTCTTAGTTTTGTTCTAGACACGCGAAGCATAGGCTCAAAAGACAATGACACGAAACTCTTGTCGGCACCAGAATCAAAAAGAACAGATGCAGGCTGATTATTAATAAAGAACGTACCGTTCACCACGTTATCATCCGCCTGCGCCTCTTGGGCATTCATGTTAAAGGCTCGGCCTCGAGCCGGAGCCTGATTCAGATTCTGGTTCTGGTTGACTAGCCTTGGGCACCGGTTCCTGTAGTGGGTCAGATCCCCACAATTGTAGCACGAACCAGGAGGAAAATGAGGTCGTGCAGCTTGGCCTTGTTGCTGAGCAAGAGGCTGAGCAACTTGTTGAGCTTGGTTATGAA
Organism: Helianthus tuberosus; assembly: GCA_030545235.1. Classification (NCBI taxonomy): domain Eukaryota; kingdom Viridiplantae; phylum Streptophyta; class Magnoliopsida; order Asterales; family Asteraceae; genus Helianthus; species Helianthus tuberosus. Next base: position 34,578 of record JARYGA010025381.1, on the reverse strand, counting down.
CTGCCTGGTTCTGATTGACAGGAATGCGGCAGTTGACAGCAAGATGACCAGATCTTCCGCAGTTGGTGCACTGACGACACTGGAGGTGTGGTTGATGATGGCCGTTACACCTGTTGCACAAAGGTGCATTGCCAAAATAAGGCTTCTTGGCTAGTGGCTGCGCAGGCTGATTTGGTGCAGCCTGAGCCTGTGCAGTAACGGCAAAATTTTGGGAAGCCTTTCGCTTCCTAGAATTCCTTGAGGAACCAGAATTCTTCCCATTCTTGTTTTCACCCTTCTTACCATCCCCTTTGCCAGATGCCTGCTTCTTACCCTTGTCACCCTTCTTATGCAGCTTTCCCTTACGAACCTGCGACTCAGTCAGTGTCGCTGATAACTCTATCGCCTGACGGAGTGTGGCAGGGTCACTACCAGTAAGGATATCCTGCACTGAGTCAGGTAGGCCGTCGATGTACCTTTCGATGGCCTTGTCGAGTGGGGTAACCATAGTCGGGCAAAGCAGACTCAACTCTTCAAACCTGTCAGTATATGCCCTGTGCTCTCCACTATCTTGCTTCAAATTATCAAACTCTTTCTCCAAGGCTCGCTGCTCATGACGAGGACAGAATTCCCTCATCATAAGGGCTCTAAGTTCAGCCCATGTCTGTGCGAGAGCAACTTCTGCACCTTGGTCCCTCATAACCCCGTTCCACCATGTCAAAGCCCTCTTCTGAAATACGCTCGAAGCAAACTCGACTTTGCGATTTTCGAGACACTGCACGTGGCGAAAAGTATTCTCTATGCTCTCAAACCCCTGAAGAAGCCCAGTCGCTCCCTCAGAACCACTAAACTTGAGTGGTTTAGCCGAGTTGAAATCCTTGTATTTGCATGGAGCATTATTGTTGTTGTTGGCTTGTTGCCATTGAGCAAAGAGATTTGGGAATTGAGCAGCCATCTGCTGCGCAATAATTTCTGCCAACTCGGCAGTAGCTATCTGGTTCTCGCGTCGAGGAGGCATTCTAAAAGAGGAAAACATGAAAGAAAACGAGTGAGATGATTGGATGAAAAGAATGAGATGATATAAACAAGAATTGCAAACAGCATAGATGGTGGTCATTCGTCCGTATCACAAAGCAAACAAACGACACACAGTGACTAATCAAAGTAAATGGGTCAAAAATAATGTATAATGAAGACATGCTCGCCTATAAGTGAACACTCATCCCAAGAATTCCCAGGTAAGCACAACTGGTCTCGCGTCTGATGAGATATATACGAAGTGCTTGCCTAGACAGAAAACCCAGAATACAGGCATTCACCCTTCCAGTTTGCACGTGTTCACATTATTTAAAACCCAAAACGTTGACGAGATTTTGAAAATTTGAAGGCACAAGGCCAAAAACCAAACTGAAAAGGGTTCAAAACCATATAACAGAGGGTTCAAAACCTTACAATTGAGGGTTCAAAACCTTGTAATAAAGCATTCAAAAACAGATGATTGTTTTTCAAAAAAAACGTTTCGGAAAAATTTTGGTTCTTGTTTAGATAATCACCTAAGGATAGGTGATGTACATGTTTTAAGATCTAAACACAAATAATTTGTGTTAGGGTCCTAGAAAAGTTATAGTCTAGGTCAAAGCATTACTAATAACCTAATTCCCTATAACCATTGGCTCTGATACCAACTCTTCTGTCACACCCCGACCACGTATATCATACAAGACGTGGCGGAAAACGTCGGGGAGTGTTGTAACAGAATTAATTGTTTCATAACCATGGCATACAAAGTTGTATTTATTTATCAACATATGAGTTTCATCGTCTTAAACATGAAATACAGAGTTTATAACATAATTAAACAAAGTCTATCTTCATTTTAAGTATCTAAGGCACAGGTCCGCCCTAGTGTCATGATCGTCATCCTACGGAAAAGCACCTGAAAACACATGTGAAAGTAGGTACGTCAGCATAAAAATGCCTGTGAGATACATAGGTTTTGTGAAAATAGGATTCATGACTTAAGTTTAAGAAAATGTTTAGTCATGAACCTTGGAATTTGATTTGTTTTGTAAATTGTTTGAAAAACAATAAGTTCGGATGATATGTATAGATAGGTGAATAATGTATGGTTAAATGAATAACCATGCAAAATGAGTTGTATAAAATAAACTGTATTGTAAACCAAAGTCTTGTAAAAACATGTCACTTATGTAAAATGTATAAATCCAAAATGAATGATTTAAATAACGCTATGATATGTAATATAATACAATCACTTATGTATAGGAAGTACCAGCGGCGTATCCACCATGATTGTATCATATTACTCACATCTCGTTACTTAAGTCACTTAAACCAACCAACAAAGTATAATGTCTATGTTTAAACCAATAGTCAATAGTCCTTGTATAAACCATGTCAAATGTTGATAGTCCAAAAGTAGTCAAGTAATGTGTAACAAATGTTATGTATGGTAAGTAAAATAAGACTACTTAAACCATAAGTAAAATGTACAAAACAAAGTATTTTGAATATATCAAAAAGTTATGTTTTGCAAAGTGATGCATGATACACTGATACAAACATTTATGTGGTAAGTTAACGCATACATTCAAGCCTTGAGACAGTCGGATAACCCTTTCAGTCAAGGTTATCAAAAGAAATGTTTTCGGATTCAGTCATTCCTTACATCCAAACAAACCCGGGATGTCAGGAATGGGATTTGTCAAGTCCTATGGTACCACTACTTACTACCGAGCGGCGTAGCAAATGTTAATGAACGTAATAAAGACCCGTTTGTGCAAACCAAATGTCATAGTAGTTGTATACATGTCATATGAAAACAATGTACTAAGTATGCTAAGTTAACATACAAAGTAGAAAAGTCTTGTAAATCAATGTGCTAGCATGTTATCAGTCAACATACATGGCAGAAAAGTAATGTAAAACAATGTACTAAGTATGCACACAATGGACATACATAGCATGAAATGTAATGAAATCATGTACTATAATGTACTAACAAACATAGTCGGTATATGATATGAAAACAGGAAAGCATGAAAGTAACAAGTAGGCACATGTGTTTCACCCCAAAACAGTTTGGAAAACAGTAAAAGAGGGGTCTATGTACTCACTTGATATTGCTCAGATGTCTAAAGATAACCACCAAGTAATGCTAGAGATCTCGGAATCAAACGACACCTAATATAGGTAACTATGTTAATAACCGGACCTTAATCGGATGATTGGATAGAATGAGGTTTCGTAAACCAAACGAGTGTAGAGACTCGTGTCATTTGGTTTAACAAACCCTACATACTAAATGAAACCTAACATAATTGTTTACGACCCATTGCAACCCGTTTAGGAAGCTTATGCTACTTTAACGCGTCGTGCGCGTGAAACGCGTTCGGACCGCCTAACTAGTCCTATGACAAGTGTTATATGCCTAAACGTGTTACATAATCAGTTATGTGACAAAAGTTTAAGTTACATATGCTTAATTACCAATTCTACATGAAAAGGGTATTCTGGTAATTTACCTAAGGCATATAAACTACCTATCATACAACTACTTAAACGATGTGACCATAAGGTATAACCTCAGAAGGTTATGCCCTATACTATGGTCACCTAATGTATTTGGTCGGATCCTAATGATCGACCAAACTGGGTCGGGTTCGAGGTATAAGCGATTTATTAGATCGCTTACCCTACGACCCTAGACAACGTGGTAATCAATAGGCATAGTCCCAAGGGACTATGACCATCGTGATTACAATCACGTTGCGAAGTTCAAACGAACTTCGCATTGACCATTACTGGTCAACGCTGAAAGTCAAACAAAGTTTGACTTTCTGACTCGAAAAGCAGTAAAAATAAGGAAAAGAACGAAAGAATACTTACGAAGGGTCCCCGAATGCTAAACTCGATTCAAAAATCTCAGGTATGAAACAAATGTTTCAACTTAGAGTTTCTCAAATCAAATTTCTAGTAAGTTTTGCATTGGGGTGATGGGGTAGTTATAGTTTTCGGTTCACCGTTGAGATCGTTTCATGGAATCCGTGCTTTAATCGCAACCGTACAATTGTTGGCAAGTTGTGGTGACTAAAAATGGTCCTTATCATCTGACTAAGCAATTTAGAATGTGTGGGTGTGAATCAACCAGCTACAACTGATGTTAGAAACATTTAATCTGGTCTGATAGTGGGAAGCGGCCCGCTTCAGGATCAGGCAAACACAATGCGGGCCGCCTGACCCTTCTGATCCGCAAACATGTTTGAAAAATGACAGTTTCAGTCCCTGCACGTGTTTAAGGCCATTTCCGACACTTCTAAGGCCCGTAAAGCCAACTTTAAGGCCCTAAAATGATGCCTAAACATTGTGGACATGAAACATGTTCAAAAATATGTCTGATGTCAGTTCGTTTGGTCGTACGAACGCGATGTTCGCTTAATTACGACGGAATGCGCATAAGCGTGAAAAACGATCCAAATGACGCGACGAATGGATTTTTCTTAAGGCGAACACTAAAACATAATATAGTCATGCTTACATAAATTTTTGGATGTCCGGATGTATTCAGAACGTAAGTTATGCGCGAAAATGCAAACTTGTGCACTTTTTGACACTTTTAGTCCCTGAATGACCCAAAAGTTTATTTTAGCACACCGAACCCCTCAAAGCCTATTTCTAAGCTATGTAAAGGATATTTAGGGTGTGTTTAACTTATGGTCATGTTCCGGAATGTTCGTTACAGTTCAAATTGACATACTTTCGCAGTTTGTCAAGTTTAGTCCCTGTAAGCGAATTAACTTGTTTTTGCCATACCAATGCCTTCAAAACTTATTTCTAAGTTATTTAAAGGTTATTTATGGTATGTTGAGTATATGTTGCTGTTCTGGAGTATTTGTCGCGTTAAAATGAGTACGTTTACGCACCAGTTTGCGTATAACTCTCCAGAAAGTGATGTAGAGTTTGAAATTGAACAAAAGTCAAAACATGAAAAATGTAAAACATAACAAAACAAACATTGGGATCAAATAACATTGTTTTATTGATAACAGAACTGTTCACAATGATTACAAGCACAGTTGTTACAACACATTCCCAAGCTGCAAGCTCCTGAGTCACTGGGTACCTGCAAAGCATGCAGTAGGGTATCAACAAAAATGTTGGCGAGTCCACGAGTTGTCCAGTTTTAATTACCAAAAACTTGTTTCACCAGTTAATTTATCCGTTTATACATACGATGGGGAGCTACCCCATAAGTAAGGGACTAAACTGTTTTTACAATACCGAATACTATTCATCCGTACGTTTCCGTAGAGTGCCCCGTTTGTCAATGTTCTATCATCATTGACGGTTGCCAGAGTACATTAGTTCACGCCCGATCCCATACGCGGGCACGGTGTGAGGTTGGTGAGACCTAAATAGCGCTATCAACTAATAACCCGTTCGCCTGACCCCGGCGACTAATCGGTATTTAAGAAGTGAGGACTTGAGTGATAGAGTTTTGTTTAGTGTTGCTTGTTGCATCCAGTATAAACAGTAATTAACTAAAAGTCCCATTTAAGGGAAGAGAAGTAGGTTTGTATCCCCTTACGAGGGGATATCGTTGTTTAAGTTTCCGTTTCCCAACCACCGGGAACGCATGCTTTATTAGTTGTGGACTCACCTTGGGTTGCTCGACAGTTTAGTTTACTTGGTTAAGTATGCTGGTCACCACGTCCTAAATGGTTACCAGTATAGGTCAGGCTCGGACACAAGTAATCACGTATATGGTACACGTATTTAATCACATAGCATACAAAACATATGAGTGTATTGGGCCTGCCCTAACACTTGAACAGTTAATCGGTAATACTTATTTCGGATAAACAGTAACAGGAAAGTCTTGCAGCCCAAACATTAGATGCGGCCCAATAACGAAAACAAGTAGCCCACTCGAGACAAGGTGGTCTCGAGTCGCAACCAAATGGTCTCGGGTTGTAGTGGGGTGGTCTCGAGTAGTGCTGGTATGAGTCGCAATCTCAGATGTCTCGAGTCCCATCTCGAGTCGAGATCACGGGGTCTCGAGTCGAGACCTTGATGGCCTTAGTCCCTGAAGTCTTGTCTCGAGTTGTCACCATGTGGTCTTGAGTCGCAATCACCGCGATCTCGAGTTGTAATTCGATGGTCTCGAGTCGAGACCAGGAGTCTCGACTTGCACACCTGATGACCGAGACTTTCTAGAACCTGCCCAGTTGTACTATCCAATAGAATTTTGTTTTCATGATAATATGTACTATCCAACCAAAATGCATAAACATGTTTTATTGTCTAATTCTATTTCAACATGGATCAAACACAGCATATTCAAATATTCATAACAAATTCAAGCTTGTTCATCATTAGGGTTTTCATCCTTCACTATCATGTTCATCCTACCTAATCATGCATTCTATGGACAAGAATTCATAACACATAACTAGCTGTCAAGATCATCTTGTAAACTACCATTAAGCAAAACATTAGTTCTATAATCCTCTTAACATAAATCGGATGATCCTAAACAAATCCTAACCATCATGCTTTTATCATTCAAGCTTATCTTAGCAAGTCATTATCACACAACAATCATACTTTTCACTAAGAGAGAACATTGTTCATCTTATGCATTTGGAACCAAGTATGTATCATTAACAAACAAGAACTCATTAAATCAATCAAACACTTTCATCATACTAAATAACAACAACAATGCACATTATAACATAGACAACACTTATATCATGTATGTGTTTGCAACGAAACTAACCGGCCAAGGATTTCGGGTGCAAGAGATGTGAAAGATTGATGAAAACGCTCCCGAGTGTTGGTCTCCAACAGATCCGAGAACTCTTTGATCGCTGGTTTGATCCGAGAGGAGGAGGAGGAGTGGGTGATTGTCACACCCCCAAATTCCCACCTAGGGTATGTCCGTATTAGGAGTGCAACGATCCAACAACGAGCCACTAATTATATCAAACGCATTCAAATAAATGATAAAGTACTTGATTGTAAATAAAATTCTGTCTGCAGTTTAAACGAAAACCAAAGTAATCAGCGGAAGCAAAGTTAAATAGTTTCGAAACCCAAAGTAATGTATCTGAAATCAATAAAGTAAAACTCGTCCAGTAAGACCATGCCCACTCCAGCTGCTCCAGATAGCAAGTCCCAAAGTACCTCAGCTAACGACCTACAAGCATGCAAACAAGTGTGTCAGACGACGCTGGTGAGTTCAAAGTTTTGTTTACCGAGTTTAGTTACAGTCACGTGAGTAAAACAGTTAACAAGATGATATAATGTTTCGTTGTTATGATGATTTGATGTTGTTATTACTCGTTTACCGAAATGGCTACAAGATATGAATGCCCAACCCCAATGCCTCTATCAAGGCATTGGTCAAGTGGTCGAGGTAATTAGCTCAACTAATAACCTCGAGTAGATGTAAGGGGTCTTATATATACATGATGTGAATGCCCAACCCCAATGCCTCTATCTAGGCATTGGTCAAGTGGTCAAGGTAATTAGTTCACGCCCGTCCTTTCGGCACGGTGTGAGGGTGCCAAACCTAATAGCGCTATCAACTAATAACCTCGTTGCCTCCTCGGCAACTGTCGGTAGATGTAGGGGGTCTTACATAATAGAAACTAAGTAATAACAAACATCCCATTAACCTGCATTCCTCCCTGGAACGTTACCCGATATCCCTTCCCGGGATGCATGCTTGGAAAAGAGCAGTGAACTCACCTTTGATTTGCTCGGTAAGATAAATTACACGTTTAACAGTTCAATATTCACGACCTAAAAGAGTTATTGGTAACAATCAGTGTTGTACAGGCATTGGTCACATAGTTCTCATTCAAATCACATAGATCGTAACCATGCATTTCACATACGTCATACAAGTATCGAGGTGATAGTATATTTACAATACACGTTCATGTCATAAGTTCACACGTTACATGTCACATATCCACTAATATCACATTGTACCATACGTTCATGCCATACTAAATGACGTACATATGTAACTACACCTACATCACTTAAATGGTTTTGCCATCTTATATAGTTATCATAGATCCTACGCACATGCACCATTTATACATACTACGCATATAATAACCCGGTCCAGGTTGCTAATTCACGAACATCACAAACGAATATCGACAACCCCTTTGTATCAGATCATGTTACGTTATAAATATATATTAGACTACATGTATTCGGACCGCCCATTACCGTTCTAATCCATGTAATCCATCTCATGTAAATCGGTCCATACATGAATGTTATTCAAACACAATTATCATAACTATCAATTATGTGGCACAACTATTTAATTAAATTATCCCTAGTCTACTGTATTTGAGGACTTTCACAAGAAACAATCATATGTGGGCCTAACCACATAACTACTCTATTGTCCACCAAATCTGACTTTCACGCATACATATATTCCATAATCTATTTACTGACAATGCATATGCAAGTAAAGACAATAATAGGCGCCAATTTATATGTATACAACATGCAATTCTCGTGCAATTAAACCTAGTGGCCGACAATAAGGGTTATCAATTTCACATGCACAGACGACAATTTCAAAGCAAGGATTCAAACAATAACATCAATTACCTAATATTAATACATGACTGACATTGACATTATATGCACATGCTTGTCAAAGATCAAATAGCTACATGCTTATCCACAATAAGATAGACAAAGTGAATCAAGAACTGAATAATTATGATGAAACTAACCAGAGGATTGATGTATGCTAGATACGAAGGTTGATTCTAAAAGGGAAAAGGCCTCGGCAACGATGAAAAAGGAGGGGTCCCTGACTACTGCCGATCGCAACCAAAGAGGTAGTAGAGTTTGTTTATGGTTGTTTTTCTTGTTCCATACGTATATAAATGCATGTTCAATCAAGATTAGGGCGGTGATTAAGCCTAACCGAATTGGGCCTAAGCCCAACAACATGTTTATTACTAATGAAGGGATTTCCGGTTTGGGTTGGGTCACCCGGTTGGGCTCTCGGTTGCAAGTGTAAGTGGACAAGTGTAAGGTTTGATAATGGGTCCCTATTGGACCACCACGGTTTTGGGTGCAGCCCACTCGAACATGAGCACAACTGTGTGGCCCGACACACAAATCTACAGTTACCGGATCATGCAACACAGAACATGTAACGTTTTGAAGAGAAGTAACGAGGAGTTAAGATCACGAGGTTGAACGTTACTAACCTGAAAAGTTCGGATTGTCACATCATCCCCAACTTGAAAGAAATTTCGTCCTGAAATTTGACACATAGGCACTGAGGAATAAGGTGAGGAGATCAAGATTGTTGCGGATTCTGCTCGGGTGTCACATCATCCCCAACTTGAAGAGGAATCTCGTCCCGAGATTCACCAGCTTTGCTTGATTCAGGCTTGTCTTTAGGAAAGAGGTGGGGATACTTGAGCTTCATTTGATCCTCTCGCTCCCACGTGAACTCCGGTCCACGCCTTGAATTCCAACGAACTCTAACTATCGGGATACGACTATGCTTACGGACTTTGACCTCCCTATCCATGATCTCGATGGGTTCTTCCACAAACTGTAACTTGTCGTCGATTTGTAATTCTTGAAAAGGTACCGCTAATGGGTCGTCAGCATAACACTTCTTTAACTGTGATACATGAAATACGTCGTGAACATTACCCAGCTCAGTAGGTAACTCCAACCTATAAGCCACCTTACCGATACACTCAAGAACTCTAAACGGCCCAACGTAGCGTGGATTAAGCTTGCCACGCTTTCCAAAACGTACAACACCTTTCCATGGTGAAACTTTCAACATAACGCGGTCACCCACTTCGAATACTACCAGCTTGCTACGTTTATCGGCATAGGCTTTCTGACGATCACGAGCTGCGGCCATACGTTTCCTGATCTGAACAATCATTTCCGAAGTCTCTAATACTAGCTCAGGACCTGAAATCTGACTGTCACCCACTTCAGCCCAACAGAGAGGTGAACGACATTTCCTCCCGTACAATGCTTCAAACGGAGCTGCTTTGATGCTAGTGTGATAACTGTTGTTGTAGGAGAACTCAACCAACGGCAAATGTTTCTCCCATCCTTTCCCAAAATCAATGACACACGCTCGCAACATGTCTTCTAGTGTCTGAATAGTGCGCTCACTCTGATCATCAGTCTGTGGGTGGTAAGCCGTGCTCATATCAAGACGTGAGCCAAACGACTTATGCATAGCCTGCCATAAATCTGAAATAAAACGAGGATCTCGATCAGAAATGATAGAAGTTGGCACCCCATGCCTAGAAACCACTTCCTTAAGGTATACTGCTGCGAGCTGAGAATGCTTATCTGTCTCTTTGATTGCTAGGAAATGCGCTGACTTCGTGAGACGGTCAACAATCACCCATATAGTATCGTTCCCAGCCTGGGTTCTCGGTAGCCCTGTGACGAAATCCATGGAGATCTGCTCCCATTTCCACATCGGTATCTCTGGCTGTTGGAGTAGACCCGAAGGTTTCTGGTACTCCGCTTTGACTCTAGCACAAGTCAAACACTTACTCACGTATGTAGCATTGATAGCTTTCATGTTCGGCCACCAGTACAAAACCTTGAGGTCCTGGTACATCTTATCCGACCCCGGATGAATAGAATATCGTGACTTGTGTGCTTCGTCCATCACTAGCTCTCGAAGGTTACCAATTAAAGGAACCCATACCCGTTCCATAATGTAGTGGATACCATCAGACCGTTGCTCAAACTTCTTCTGCATACCCCGCAAACCCTCAGCTTCGATGTTTTCTTCCTTTAAGGCCTCGATCTGAGCTGAACGAATCTGAGCAGGTAGATCAGAGTGAATAGTAAGCTGTAGAGCACAACCCCGCTTTTGTCTCGGTTCCTTGCGACTGAGAGCATCTGCTACAATGTTGGCTTTACCCGGATGATACTTAATAGCACATTCATAATCATTAAAAAGCTCGATCCAACGACGCTGCCGCATATTCAATTCCTTCTGGTCGAAGATATGCTGGAGACTCCTGTGATCGGTATAGATGGTGCATTTGGTACCGTCCAAGTAAGGCCTCCAAGTAAATCCAAAAACCATGGTTTCCACCACTGGTTGTGTGTCGTGCAATTCCTCTTTGGAACTCCATTACGTAAGTCATCACTCACTTGCGTTGCGTCGACGTGTAACTGGGACTCTGATTCGAACCATAATGATATACCACCGAATCACCCACACCCTCGGGTAGGGACGATGCTTCAGCGCATTGCAGAGTTGGGATTCGAAAGCTGAAAAGACGTCCTCATGTCCTGTCTTTCACGAACACAGAACCCGGCTGTGGTAAAGAGATTTAAGCTGCACGACTTCCGAAAATCCTGCGATTATCTGCGATAGCATCAAGCGAGACCAAGAAATTGTTGTATCCTCGAACGGGTCTTAGCGAGATCCACGTGCATTCCCACTTCGTTGATTATATGACCCAAAAAGGTTACCTCTCGAATTCAGAAGTTACATTTATTAAGACTTTGCGCGGGGTGGCTCCTCCCCCAGGAGCTCTCAAATAAGATACAAAGCTGTCCATGATGCTCTTTTCTCCTGGAGAGGATTCAAAACGTCCCCCAATAGCATGGTTGGTTCACATGGTCTATAAAGCTGCTGGTGTGATAATTACCCCAATGGTCATGGAATACAAAGTCGTATGGCCGAATTGCGTCTGATAAGCCACTTTAAGAACATTTTCCCCTTGGACTTGCATCTGCTAATAGTTTGCTCGTATATCAATCCTTGCAACTAGTCGACAGCTTGTCAATACATGGTCGAGGCAGACAGTTCCCAACTGTCGCCTTGATGAGTTCTCGATAGTCAGTACACGCACAAAAACGCTTATCTTCACGAATGAAACTGGGGCTCCCCAAAGCGAAAACTAGGTTCCTGTCCAACAGTTCTCGTATTAGCTTATACAGTTCTTGTAACCCTCCTGGTGCAAGATGGTAAGAGTACGAGTACTCGGAGCTGCCTCTGGCGTGAGATCAACTGAGATTCCGACTAACAGTTGTGGTAGTAAACCTGAAAGTTCCTCGAATAACACACTGAGACGAGTCGCAACAATTGGTGGATCCTCGATCCTATTTTCCTTAGCCTTATCATCAGAAACGGTTGCTAATATAGTGGGGTCATGCCTCCGTAGACGTTTCTAGGCCCTCATAGCCAAAATGGTGCTAGCCCTTGCACTAGTCTAACACTTTAGAACAAATAACAATTCACCACACAAAATTTTCTCCCCACTGGGTACATTCGCGCGAGTTCTGGATATCCAGTCCACACTAACTACTGCATTGTAGCCATCAAGGATAGTAGAAAGAAAATCGGTGTCGAATACATGTCCCACAAGGTTGAGTTTGCATTCCAACTATCATATGCGGTTTCATCTGACTTGCCATCAGCCGATTCCACAGTAGGTTCGGTTTCAAGAAGCATCAGGGTTAAGCAAAGCATTGACGAAGCGATTAGTTACTAAGAACGTGTAGGCCACCATGTTGCTATAATCCTGGCGTTGCCCACGCCAATCCTAAGTGTCCTTCGTGAGTACCATATCCAGTGTTGTTGCTACTACTACTAGAATTCCCGAAACTGTCATTGCTCCTTGGGTTGTTGGCGTCTTGCCTTAACATCGGCCATTCCCTGTTGAAGCCACCATCATTTCCATACCGAAAGTCATGATTTGCGAGAACCTTGCTGTCATCGTGACTATTGCTTCTAATGTTGTTGCTCGAAATGGAGTCCTGCAATCTTTCACCAGCAATGTCCATCTCTCCACATTCCGTGCCACGTTCCAAGGCGCTACTCATTGTGCTGGTAGTTACACATTCCACATCATGGCCAATTGTCATCATTTATGTCCCGATTGATTCGTAAAAGTCGGCTCCCATAAGTTGTTGACTAGGGTTTAGGATTCGTTTGGCGTCAAATTGCTGATGTTCGTTACTGATAGTCAGGGTCGTCCAATTACCGAAGTTGGTAAAGTACTATGCTCATCCTCTTGTCCATCGTTCTTGCAAGTTGGTCGAGTAATACACAGTACGTTGCTAGGGTGTTGCAGAAACGATCGCACTTACAGAATCTAAGGCGTCAATACACAGAGTTCCAACCAATGAAAAGGAGTGAGAAGGTATCGACCAATCATTCGACGCTGCAACATCCAACTCAGGGATGTTCGTACAAGAACCTAACATTCTACACAGTTCGCTAGGCGTTCAGATGGGTGTTCAGGTAATACTCGATGGCATCGAGATTCGAAAGGAATCAGAGAGAGGTGAAAAGGTCACATTCGAGTAGGAGACGATCACTGTTATGACTCCTATAAATTTGTTACGTTTCACACTGATCAAATAACAGAGCGGAACCCCTTCTTCACTTGTTAAGCCTCACTGGGACTCACATGCACCCCACATTATTATTATGTGTGCACCCACAATAATATTGTGATTTGCATGCTCATCTCAGCTCATCCTAACTCATGTCGAATGGTTCCTCAAACTCTAGTAGCATACAAAGAGTATCACAAAACGTGAGTCACGAATGTTTAGGGAAATACCACCCTATCAGTCACATAACATGTGCAAGTAATACGTAAATTCATACTGTTGTGTTAAACATGGAATCACACGTAATATCATATGTAAGTGTTCACTAGTTACGCAGTACAATGAGTACACGAGAGACAAACCTTGCAATCTGGAGCTGAGTGTCATGGTCGTATTCTTTGTTGTCAGAACTGTTCGGTTATAGTCTGGTTTTATAAAAACGTTTTTAAAACCAAGTTCTCTATAACCAGTGGCTCTGATACCAAACTGTCACACCCCCAAATTCCCACCTAGGGTATGTCCGTATTAGGAGTGCAACGATCCAACAACGAGCCACTAATTATATCAAACGCATTCAAATAAATGATAAAGTACTTGATTGTAAATAAAATTCTGTCTGCAGTTTAAACGAAAACCAAAGTAATCAGCGGAAGCAAAGTTAAATAGTTTCGAAACCCAAAGTAATGTATCTGAAATCAATAAAGTAAAACTCGTCCAGTAAGACCATGCCCACTCCAGCTGCTCCAGATAGCAAGTCCCAAAGTACCTCAGCTAACGACCTACAAGCATGCAAACAAGTGTGTCAGACGACGCTGGTGAGTTCAAAGTTTTGTTTACCGAGTTTAGTTACAGTCACGTGAGTAAAACAGTTAACAAGATGATATGATGTTTCGTTGTTATGATGATTTGATGTTGTTATTACTCGATTACCGAAATGGCTACAAGATATGAATGCCCAACCCCAATGCCTCTATCAAGGCATTGGTCAAGTGGTCGAGGTAATTAGCTCAACTAATAACCTCGAGTAGATGTAAGGGGTCTTATATATACACGATGTGAATGCCCAACCCCAATGCCTCTATCTAGGCATTGGTCAAGTGGTCAAGGTAATTAGTTCACGCCCGTCCTTTCGGCACGGTGTGAGGGTGCCAAACCTAATAGCGCTATCAACTAATAACCTCGTTGCCTCCTCGGCAACTGTCGGTAGATGTAGGGGGTCTTACATAATAGAAACTAAGTAATAACAAACATCCCATTAACCTGCATTCCTCCCTGGAACGTTACCCGATATCCCTTCCCGGGATGCATGCTTGGAAAAGAGTAGTGAACTCACCTTTGATTTGCTCGGTAAGATAAATTACACGTTTAACAGTTCAATATTCACGACCTAAAAGAGTTATTGGTAACAATCAGTGTTGTACAGGCATTGGTCACATAGTTCTCATTCAAATCACATAGATCGTAACCATGCATTTCACATACGTCATACAAGTATCGAGGTGATAGTATATTTACAATACACGTTCATGTCATAAGTTCACACGTCACATGTCACATATCCACTAATATCACATTGTACCATACGTTCATGCCATACTAAATGACGTACATATGTAACTACACCTACATCACTTAAATGGTTTTGCCATCTTATATAGTTATCATAGATCCTACGCACATGCACCATTTATACATACTACGCATATAATAACCCGGTCCAGGTTGCTAATTCACGAACATCACAAACGAATATCGACAACCCCTTTGTATCAGATCATGTTACGTTATAAATATATATTAGACTACATGTATTCGGACCGCCCATTACCATTCTAATCCATGTAATCCATCTCATGTAAATCGGTCCATACATGAATGTTATTCAAACACAATTATCATAACTATCAATTATGTGGCACAACTATTTAATTAAATTATCCCTAGTCTACTGTATTTGAGGACTTTCACAAGAAACAATCATATGTGGGCCTAACCACATAACTACTCTATTGTCCACCAAATCTGACTTTCACGCATACATATATTCCATAATCTATTTACTGACAATGCATATGCAAGTAAAGACAATAATAGGCGCCAATTTATATGTATACAACATGCAATTCTCGTGCAATTAAACCTAGTGGCCGACAATAAGGGTTATCAATTTCACATGCACAGACGACAATTTCAAAGCAAGGATTCAAACAATAACATCAATTACCTAATATTAATACATGACTGACATTGACATTATATGCACATGCTTGTCAAAGATCAAATAGCTACATGCTTATCCACAATAAGATAGACAAAGTGAATCAAGAACTGAATAATTATGATGAAACTAACTAGAGGATTGATGTATGCTAGATACGAAGGTTGATTCTAAAAGGGAAAAGGCCTCGGCAACGATGAAAAAGGGGGGGTCCCTGACTACTGCCGATCGCAACCAAAGAGGTAGTAGAGTTTGTTTATGGTTGTTTTTCTTGTTCCATACGTATATAAATGCATGTTCAATCAAGATTAGGGCGGTGATTAAGCCTAACCGAATTGGGCCTAAGCCCAACAACATGTTTATTACTAATGAAGGGATTTCCGGTTTGGGTTGGGTCACCCGGTTGGGCTCTCGGTTGCAAGTGTAAGTGGACAAGTGTAAGGTTTGATAATGGGTCCCTATTGGACCACCACGTTTTTGGGTGCAGCCCACTCGAACATGAGCACAACTGTGTGGCCCGACACACAAATCTACGGTTACCGGATCATGCAACACAGAACATGTAACGTTTTGAAGAGAAGTAACGAGGAGTTAAGATCACGAGGTTGAACGTTACTAACCTGAAAAGTTCGGATTGTCACATCATCCCCAACTTGAAAGAAATTTCGTCCCGAAATTTGACACATAGGCACTGAGGAATAAGGTGAGGAAATCAAGATTGTTGCGGATTCTGCTCGGGTGTCACATCATCCCCAACTTGAAGAGGAATCTCGTCCCGAGATTCACCAGCTTTGCTTGATTCAGGCTTGTCTTTAGGAAAGAGGTGGGGATACTTGAGCTTCATTTGATCCTCTCGCTCCCACGTGAACTCCGGTCCACGCCTTGAATTCCAACGAACTCTAACTATCGGGATACGACTATGCTTACGGACTTTGACCTCCCTATCCATGATCTCGATGGGTTCTTCCACAAACTGTAACTTGTCGTCGATTTGTAATTCTTGAAAAGGTACCGCTAATGGGTCGTCAGCATAACACTTCTTTAACTGTGATACATGAAATACGTCGTGAACATTACCCAGCTCAGTAGGTAACTCCAACCTATAAGCCACCTTACCGAGACCGAGTGGTCTCGAGTCGGGTTCGCGGTCTTGGCCCACTACAAACATATATATATATATATATATATATATATATAGGGAGGGGCTCATGCGAGAACCACCCTTATTGTGAGAACCTTGAGAACCAATGCGAACACAACCTAAAATAGCTAAAAAAACCGAAAAAAACCTAACCCCCACCCCCCAAAAACCTAAACCCCCCCACCCCCCCCCCCAAAAAAAAAACCTAACCCCCCCCCCCCCAAAAAAACCTAAACCCCCCTCCCCCACCCCCCAAAAACCTAAGCCCCCCCCCCCCCCCCAAAGCTAAAATGCTAAAAACTAAACCCTCAAAAAACCTAAAAAAATCTAAAAAAAATCTAAAAAAATCAAAAAAAAAATTTTTTGATTTTTTTAATATTTTTTAGGTTAAAATCGCTACTTTTCGAAGCAAAAAAAAAATTTAAAAAAAAAAAAAATTTTTTTTTTGGCTTCGAAAAGTAGTGATTTTTTTATAAAAAATATTAAAAAATTCAAAAAAAATTTTTTTGTGTGATTTTTAGATATTTTTAGGCATTTTTGGTGTGTTCACATTGGTTCTCGCGGTTCTCACAATAAGAGGTGGTTCTCGCATGAACAAGAAGATGACACGACTTTCATTTAATAACATATGTACACCTAATGCAATTACAAGGTTTTTGCTCGGGAAAACCTAGAGTGTCACAATCCCGAACATCGTTGCCCAATGTCACCAAGCTCTCAACAACAATAATGCCCTCTGCAACTTCAAGACGTTCAACTCGGCTAAGCCATCAAAGTTTTCTGGGTCTCAAGGAGCTACTGCACTTCTGCAATGGTTCGAGAGTCTAGAGAGCACCTTCAGGCATGTTCAATGTCCAAACGAGCGAAAGGTAGATTTCGCATCTAGTGTCTTTGAGAAACGAGCTTTGACGTGGTGGAACGGTGTGGTGAGAGATAGGGGTACCGAAGTGGCACTGGCTCAAACGTGGGAAGAACTTAGAGCACTGATGATGAAGGAATTCTGTCCTCGTCACGAGATCAGGGCCTTGGAAAGGGAATTCGACGACCTTAAGCAAGACAGCGGTGAACATCGAGCATACACTGATCGATATGAGGAGCTGAGCCTGTTGTGCCCTACCATGGTTACGCCTTTGGATAAGGCGATCGAGAAATACATTGATGGTCTCCCTGACTCAGTTCAGGACATTGTTACTGGTAGTAACCCCACTACGGTTAGGCAGGCCATTGAGCTATCTGCAACCTTGACTGAATCTCAGATCAGAAAGCATAAACTTTTCCGAAAGGGTGACAAGAAGCCAATCGAGGAATCAAAGACCATGGATGAACAGACTGGATCCCCTGAGAAGTCTAAGAAGCGTAAGGCTTCACAGAATTGTGCGATTGCTGCTCAACCCAACCAAAACACCCGCAACCAACCAACTCAACCTCCTGCAAAGAAACCTTATGCCGGTACTGCTCCGATATGCGACAAATGTAATGCACACCACTTAGCTCACCTACAGTGTCGTTTATGTGCATCATGTGGGCGACTCGGTCACCTGGCAAATGCTTGTCGATTTACCCCAAACCAAGGTGGTCCAAACCAACCTCAAGTAAATCCTGCTCAAGCTCGTCTTCCACTAGGTCCTTGCTTCAACTGTGACGAGATGGGCCATTTTCGGAGAAATTTCCCAAAGATTGCTAATGCGTATCCAGTGCAAGGATGAGCATCGGACCAACTAGAAGACAATGTTGTTTAGAGATAATCAAGCCTTATGTATTATTTTCTTTTGTAGTCAAGGTCCATGAAACAGTTGTTGTTGTTTATAAACAAATCTTTTTATTTTACATTGCAATGTACAAATGTGATGGCATGTATAAACAACGTATCCTCTACAATACCGACAATCAAGGAACCGTATTCCTTGAAGAACAGACTACCCCGTAATTTCTTCCATTTTATTATCTCTTACGTTTTCCACGAATACCCAAAGTACCACTATAAATTCTTAATAGGGTACCTAAGGGTATTTCCGTATATTCAAAAATTATTGTACCTTAATTCGAGTATTACGTTTTCTTGAAAACGAAATCGAAATTTTGGAAGATCTTTCTATCTTCATAGTTAGATTCTTGCTAATGTTTAAAGTACCGAATGAAATCCATGAAATGGATTCCTAGTGTGCTTTAAATGCATGTACGTAATTAACAAAACAAAACTTACAAATTAAAGATCTAGATAAGCAATTTTGTGGTTATGTGACTATGTGTTTATGCATCTTGTCTTTCCATTTATGCATTTTGTGTTTTTGTATACTCTGGATATTCGCTATCCAAATCCTCGTAGAATCTTTCATACCTTCATATGAGGGATTCGTAGTAGGATATTCAAAAAGGTACTATCTTAAATCCTTAATGGACTTCTACGTAGTAGTTAAGTCCCTTGGATTATAAAGTACTATTCCAAATTTTAAGGACAACATGTGTTGATAAAGTTGAAGAGATTGGTTCGACAATCTAGTTAAAGACATCCTACGTCGATGTAGTTAAATATTCCCCGTGGGTAGTTTAGTTAAATAGATCATTCGTTGATCTAAGTTAAAGAGATTGGTTCGACAATCTAGTTGAATATATCATGCGTTGATATAGTTAAAAAGGCCCTCTGGTGGTCTAGTTAAAGAGATCCTACGTCGATCTAAGTTAGATAGATTGGCTCGACAATCTAGTTAAAGACATCCTACGTTGATGTAGTTAAATATTTCTCTTGGGTAGTTTAGCTGAAGAGATTGTTCGTTGATATCTAATCCTTTGGTGACCTAGTTAAAGAGACTCTATTGCAGTCAAGTTAAATCACCCCAGGATTATTCGTTTGATTTTTTTTCCCATACGCATTATGAAATGAACTGTGCGGACTGTGCAAGGAAGTACGTAATTATGGAGGCCTACATAATTATGGAATTCAGTGCACAGAAACCACAGCGAGTTTTGTCATGTGTCTAGAGTTGACTCGGTTCATTCGCATTTCTGAAGAAATTGTGGAAAATGACTCATTCCGTTCATTTTTGTTTCTGAAGAAATTGTGGAAAATGACTCATTCCGTTCATTTTCGTTTCTGGAGGAATTGTGGAAAATGACTCGTTCCGTTCATTTTCGTTTCTGAAGGATACCCATTAAGGAAAATAACTCATTCCGTGCATTTTTCGTTTCTGAAAATTTCCATCGAAGGAAAATGAATATCCCTGATTCTTCCTTCATTTCCATTTCTGAAAATGTTCGTTAAAGAGGAATATCAGGATATGCCTTATCCTTGATGGTTATTTAACACAAAGTCACAGACATGCTCCTACAAATAAATTTCGGGACGAAATTTCCAAAAGTAGGGGAGACTGTGACACCTGTGTCACTGCGACCATCAAACAAATACCAAACCAATGAAATATTATATTTCATACTTTGAACTTGTATAAATATGTGTATCTTTTGCACATATCAACTCTTGTTCGATTTCGAGCTCTAAATCGCCTTCTGGAAGGTTATACGCGCACTGATGCGTAAATATAACCAGTTTAATGCAACGAACACTCCGGAATAGTGAAATAGGCTTAACATACCTTAAATAACCTTTACATAACTTAGAAATAAGTTTCGAAGGCTTTGGTATGGCAAAATCAAGTTAAATCGCTTACAGGGACTAAAGTTGACAAACTACGAAAGTATGCCAATTTGAAGGGTAACAGACTTTCCGGAACATGACCATAAGTTAAACACAACTTAAATATCCTTTATATAGCTTAGAAATAGGCTTTGAGGGGTTCGGTGTGCTAAAATAAACTTTTGGGTCATTCAGGGACTAAAAGTGTCAAAAAGTGCACAAGTTTGCACTTTCGCGCATAACTTACGTTCTGAAAACATCTGGACATCCAAAAATTTATGTAAGCACTATAATATTTTATTTTAGTGTTTGGCATGAGAAAAATCCATTCGTTGCGTCATTTGGATCGTTTTTCGCGCTTGTGCGCATTCCGTCGTAATTAAGCGAACATCGCGTTCGTACGACCAAACGAACTGACATCCGACATATTTTTGAACATGTTTCATGTCCACAATGTTTAGGCATCATTTTAGGGCCTTAAAGTTTGCTTTACGGGCCTTAGAAGTGTCGGAAATGGCTTAAACACGTGCAGGGACTGAAACTGTCATTTCTGAAAAGTTTGTTCTGATCAGACAAGGCCAGGCGGCCCGCCTGAGCTTGTGTGTATCCTGAAGCGGGCCGCATCAGGCTCCCAAAACAGATACGATCATCTAATCAGCAGATTTCAGCTGATTAACTCACAACCACACATTCTCACTTGCCCTTTCAGCTCATGAGGAACCATTTTTAGTTACCACAACATTTTGACAAGTGTACGCACAAGATTAAATCACGTTATTCAAGAAACGATCTTAACGGTTCGGGAAATCCTATAAATACCCAACCCACTTCACTTCAAAACCCACTAGAATCCTGATTTGAGGAGCTCTAAGTTGAACCTTTGTTTCATACCTGAGCTACTTGAATCAAGATTAGCATTCGGGGACCCTTCGTAAGTATTCCTTCGTTCTTTTATCGCTTTTCGAGTCCGAAAGTCAAACTTTGTTTGACTTTCTGCGTTGACCAGTTTATGGTCAATGCGAAGTTCGTTTGAACTTCGCAACGTGATTGTAATCACGATGGTTATAGTCCCTTGGGACAATGCCTACTGATTACCACGTTGTCTAGGGTCGTAAGGGTAAGCGATCTAATAAATCGCTTATACCTTCGAACCCGACCCATTTGGTCGATCATTAGGATCCGACCAAACACATTAGGTGACCATAGTATATAGGGAATAACCTTCCGAGGTTATACCTTATGGTCGCTTCGTTTAAGTAGTTGTATGATAGGTAGTTTATATGCCTTAGGTAAATTACCAAAATACCCCTTTGATGCCAAAATTCGTTTTAATCATATGTAACATAACTTTTGACATCTAAACTGATTTAACAACCATATTAGACATGTTAAGGCATATATTACTTGTCATAGGACTAGTTAGGCGGTCCGAACGCGTTTCACGCGAACGACGAGTTAAAGTAGCATAAGCTACCTAAACGGGTCGTAATGGGTCGTAAGCACTTATGTTAGTTTTCATTTAGTATGTAGGCTTTGTTAAACCATGTTACATGAGTTCCTACACTCATTTGGTTTACAAACCCTCATGCTACCCGATCTTCCGATTTAGGTCCGGTTTATTAACGTAGTTACCTATATTAGGTGCCGTTTGATTCCGTGATCTCTAGCATTGCTTGGTGGTTATCTTAGGACTTCTGAGCAATCTCAAGTGAGTACATAGACCCCTCTTTTACTGTTTTCCAAACGTTTTGGGGTGGATCACATGTGCCTACTTGTTACATTCATGCTTTCCTGTTTTCACATCATATACTTGCTATGTTCATTAGTACATTTATAGTACATGATTTCATTACATTTTATGCTATGTATGCCCATTGTGTGCGTACTTAGTACATTGTTTTACATTACATTTTATGCTATGTATGCCCATTGTGTGCGTACTTAGTACATTGCCTTACATTACATGCTATGTATGCCCATTGTGTGCGTACTTAGTACATTGTTTTACATTACATTTTATGCTATGTATGCCCATTGTGTGCGTACTTAGTACATTGCCTTACATTACATGCTATGTATGCTCATTGTGTGCGTACTTAGTACATTGTTAAACATTACATTTCATGCTACGTATGCCCATTGTGTGCGTACTTAGTACATTGCCTTACATTACATGCTATGTATGCCCATTGTGTGCGTACTTACTACATTGTTTTACATTACATCTTATGCTATGTATGCCCATTGTGTGCGTACTTAGTACATCGTTCTACATTACATTTCATGCTACGTATGCCCATTGTGTGCGTGCTTAGTACATTGCTATACATTACATTTTATGCTATGCATGTTCATCATACTTAGTACATTGTTATACAATACACTTTATGCTATCTATGTCCTTTGTTGCATACTTAGTACATTTGTTACTCATTACATGCTTACATTTTTGGATACACATTACATGATTTACATCAGACATGAACATTTTACTTTGGTAGTTTGGTTTGAGTAAGTGATTAAGTAACGAAGCGTGTGTAATATGATACAAGCATGGTGGATATGCCGCTGGTACTTCCTATATATAAGTGTTTGTATGGTATCACATATCATAGCGTTATTTGAATCATTTCAATTTGAGACATATAACATTTTATACAAATAACATACTTTTTACAAGACACTGATTTACAAAACAACTTATCTTATACAAACTCATTTTACATGGTTATTCATTTAACCATACATTATTCTCTTATTTATACATATCATCTGATCTTATCGTTTTTCAAATGATTTACAAAACAAATCAATTTACAAGGTTCATGACTAAACATTTTCTCAAATATAAGTCATGAATCCTATTTTCACAAAACCTATGTATCTCACAGGCATTTTTATGCTGACGTACCTATTTTCACATGTGTTTTCAGGAGATGATGCATAGGACTTACCAAGACATACTTAGGCTGACCGTGCCTTAGTGACTTAAAACGAGACAAGAACTAGTTAATTTATGTTATGTACTCTTTGTTTCTTGTTTAAAACAATGTAAACTCTCATGTTTGATTAATGAAACAAAACTTTAATTGCCATGGATTTGAAACGATTAATTCTGTTACAACACTCCCCGACGTTTCCGCCACGTTTGGTTGTTCCACGTGGTCGGGGTGTGACAGAAAAGATGGTATCAGAGCCAATGGTTATAGGGAATTAAGTTATTAGTAATACTTTGACCTAGTCTATAACCTTTCTAGGACCCTAACGCGAGTTTACTTGCGTTTAGTCATAAAACAATACCGTCACCTATCCTTAGGCGACGACCACAACAAGAACATAAATTTCAAAACCGCTTTGAAAACTAATCGTCTGTTCCAGGATGATTGATTACTAGGTTTTGAACCCTCTGTTATAAGGTTTTGAACCCTTTGAGTTTTCAAAATCTCGTTAAACTTTTGGGTCCTAAATAGTGTGAACACGTGCAAACTGGAAGAGTGGATGCCTGTACCCTGGGTTTTCTGTCTAAGGCTAGAGTGTTCGTACAAATCCACATAATCGGACCAGTCACTCTTACCTGGGAACTCTTGGGGTTAGTGTCCACTTATAGGCGAGCATGTCTTCGCGATACGTTATGAGGATCTATTTTCTTTGACTCAGCCTTTGTGTTGTTTGTTTGCTTCATGGTTCAAACAAATGACCATCACCCATGATTTTGGTCGGAAATTGTAACATCCTATTCTTACCCAATGCCATTTCATTTGTTTTCTCTCTTGTTTCCCTTTTAGAATGCCTCCACGACGTGAAAATCCGGTATCTATTGAAGATCTGGCAGCTGTCATTACACAGCAAATAACTGCTGCAATCCCGAACATCGTTGCCCAATGTCACCAAGCTCTCAACAACAATAATGCCCTCTGCAACTTCAAGACGTTCAACTCGGCTAAGCCATCAAAGTTTTCTGGGTCTCAAGGAGCGACTGCACTTCTGCAATGGTTCGAGAGTCTAGAGAGCACCTTCAGGCATGTTCAATGTCCAAACGAGTGAAAGTTAGATTTCGCATCTAGTGTCTTTGAGAAACGAGCTTTGACGTGGTGGAACGGTGTGGTGAGAGATAGGGGTGCCGAAGTGGCACTGGCTCAAACGTGGGAAGAACTTAGAGCACTGATGATGAAGGAATTCTGTCCTCGTCACGAGATCAGGGCCTTGGAAAGGGAATTCGACGACCTTAAGCAAGACAGCGGTGAACATCAAGCATACACTGATCGATATGAGGAGCTGAGCCTGTTGTGCCCTACCATGGTTACGCCTTTGGATAAGGCGATCGAGAAATACATTGATGGTCTCCCTGACTCAGTTCAGGACATTGTTACTGGTAGTAACCCCACTACGGTTAGGCAGGCCATTGAGCTATCTGCAACCTTGACTGAATCTCAGATCAGAAAGCATAAACTTTTCCGAAAGGGTGACAAGAAGCCAATCGAGGAATCAAAGACCATGGATGAACAGACTGGATCCCCTGAGAAGTCTAAGAAGCGTAAGGCTTCGCAGAATTGTGCGATTGCTGCTCAACCCAACCAAAACACCCGCAACCAACCAACTCAACCTCCTGCAAAGAAACCTTATGCCGGTACTGCTCCGATATGCGACAAATGTAATGCACACCACTTAGCTCACCTACAGTGTCGTTTATGTGCATCATGTGGGCGACTCGGTCACCTGGCAAATGCTTGTCGATTTACCCCAAACCAAGGTGGTCCAAACCAACCTCAAGTAAATCCTGCTCAAGCTCGTCTTCCACTAGGTCCTTGCTTCAACTGTGACGAGATGGGCCATTTCCGGAGAAATTTCCCAAAGATTGCTAATGCGAATCCAGCGCAAGGATGAGCATCGGACCAACTAGAAGACAATGTTGTTTAGAGACAATCAAGCCTTATGTATTATTTTCTTTTGTAGTCAAGGTCCATGAAACAGTTGTTGTTGTTTATAAATAAATCTTTTTATTTTACATTGCAATGTACAAATGTGATGGCATGTATAAACAACGTATCCTCTACAATACCGACAATCAAGGAACCGTATTCCTTGAAGAACAGACTACCCCATTGTGTGCGTACTTAGTACATTGTTTTACATTACATTTTATGCTATGTATGCCCATTGTGTGCGTACTTAGTACATTGCCTTACATTACATGCTATGTATGCCCATTGTGTGCGTACTTAGTACATTGTTTTACATTACATTTTATGCTATGTATGCCCATTGTGTGCGTACTTAGTACATTGCCTTACATTACATTACATGTTATGTATGCTCATTGTTATACATTACATTTCATGCTACGTATGCCCATTGTGTGCGTACTTAGTACATTGCCTTACATTACATGCTATGTATGCCCATTGTGTGCGTACTTACTACATTGTTTTACATTACATCTTATGCTATGTATGCCCATTGTGTGCGTACTTAGTACATCGTTCTACATTACATTTCATGCTACGTATGCCCATTGTGTGCGTGCTTAGTACATTGCTATACATTACATTTTATGCTATGCATGTTCATCATACTTAGTACATTGTTATACAATACACTTTATGCTATCTATGTCCTTTGTTGCATACTTAGTACATTTGTTACTCATTACATGCTTACATTTTTGGATACACATTACATGATTTACATCAGACATGAACATTTTACTTTGGTAGTTTGGTTTGAGTAAGTGATTAAGTAACGAAGCGTGTGTAATATGATACAAGCATGGTGGATACGCCGCTGGTACTTCCTATATATAAGTGTTTGTATGGTATCACATATCGTAGCGTTATTTGAATCATTTCAATTTGAGACATATAACATTTTATACAAATAACATACTTTTTACAAGACACTGATTTACAAAACAACTTATCTTATACAAACTCATTTTACATGGTTATTCATTTAACCATACATTATTCTCTTATTTATACATATCATCTGATCTTATCGTTTTTCAAACGATTTACAAAACAAATCAATTTACAAGGTTCATGACTAAACATTTTCTCAAATATAAGTCATGAATCCTATTTTCACAAAACCTATGTATCTCACGGGCATTTTTATGCTGACGTACCTATTTTCACATGTGTTTTCAGGAGATGATGCATAGGACTTATCAAGACATACTTAGGCTGACCGTGCCTTAGTGACTTAAAACGAGACAAGAACTAGTTAATTTATGTTATGTACTCTTTGTTTCTTGTTTAAAACAATGTAAACTCTCATGTTTGATTAATGAAACAAAACTTTAATTGCCATGGATTTGAAACGATTAATTCTGTTACAACACTTGTCACACCCCCAAAATCCACACGTGGAGTATCACCGCTTGGAGGCGTGACTGACCAGGATCAAGCCACCAATCATATTGAACAAGTAGATAAGTAAACATAATTCAACAAACCAATATGAAAGGTGTTCAAAACCAAAGCATAGTTAAGTATTTAGCGGAAGCATAATTTGTAAAACCCATAGCAAGTATTAAATATGAAATAAGGCAAAGTCCAAAGCCTGGCACACATCGCCATGTCCCACAACGACCGTTCCTCCCTGTGCAAGCTCCATGGGTACCTAATGACCTGCAAGGCATGTAGCAACGAATCAACAACAAAGTTGAGCGAGTTCACAGACAGTTGTTTGGTTAAAGTATTCGTTTCATAAATCGTATATATTCATTTTGTAAACCATGTATCGCGTTAATCCTTGCTGCCAGTCCAGGCATGCGTGCGATGATTAGTGGGGGCTTCCCATGTGTTACAAGACCACGCGTATCGACTGCTACGAAAATATAAGAGGTGCCCTAAGTCAATGTCTATCAGCATTGACCCTTTGCCCATAGTCCATTAGTACACGCCCGTCCGACTGGCACGGTGTGAGGTTTGTTAAACCTAATAGCGCTATTAACTAATGACCCGCTCGCCCTAGGCCTCGGCGATTAAGTCGATAATTGAGGGACTTCCTTTGATAGAGGTGATGGTCTTAAGATCGTGTACGTTGGCTTTACGTACGTGCCCTTCAATCCGAGGACAGTAGTAAGTATAACTGTACGTAGGTTTTACGTACGTGCCCTTCAACCGAGGACAGTAATAATTAGTTTAACAGCAATAGTTGTATGAGTAGTTATTCAATCCCATTCCCAACCCCTGGGAATCCCATGCCTTGGCTAGTGTGAACTCACCTTGGTTTGCTCGGCAGATACACAGAAAGGTCAAGCCTAGCAGCTAGTGGTCAACCACGTCCTAACATGGTTACCAATACAAGTCAGGTTGTGGTTTCAAGTAGTGCATACAAGCATCACATAGATAGCACATAAGAAGCACATACGGATCATGGTAACATGCAACATCACGTTTAACAGGTATAACATAATCAAGATTGGGCTCGCACAAGCTTAGTGGCCTTGTGCGAGTCGTCCATTAGAGCCCAATAAAACCCAGCCCAACACATATAACATACGGCCCAAATAACAAATAAACAACTCATTTGTGCGACTGATCATGCCTTTGTGCGACTGGTCATGACTTGTGCGATCAGGTCCATTACTCAGCCCAATTCTACTGCCCAACAGTTTAATCAACAATACACTTGTGCGATCCAGTAATACTTGTGCGACCGAAGACATCTTGTGCGACCAAAATGTCTTGTGCGATTAGTTAGAATATCCGGATATTATGGAAATCAGTTACCTAACTTTTATCTTTCAATCAATTACAAAGTTTCCAATTATTTAATCAATCAACCAATTAACAGTTTCCATCAAACTAAAAATCGATCAAACCAACAATTTGTTATTTAATTAATAAGAACTCTAGTGCATAACAACTCATCATCATCCTCATCGAATTAACAGTAAAGTTAACACCAAATTCTTAAGTCAACATGCAACAACTTCTGACAAAACACATTAATCATGTAGTCAACATTCTGTTACACTAACCAAGATCTCGATCAACACAAAGACTTTAGAACATGCACATGCAATCCTACTGTTGTGTTTAATGCCATGGTGTATCAAAGTCAAGTTTCATAGGGACCCTAATCATAATAATTCCTAGCATGTGCCATCCACTGAATATTATGGCAAATTCATTAAAATTTAAGAGATATTCATCAAGGTTTATCATAACATAGTTTATCATGCAAGAAACAATTTAATATTGCACCCTACTTATAAAAACGAGTGCATGCTTCAAGTATCAATCATTTATCAAAGTCATGTGTAACAACCTACTGAATATTTTCACAAGATACTAACCGGATTGGATGATGAAACGAAGAGAGCTTCGAGGAACAGGAGGCAGCCGTCGGTTTGCAAGAGGAGGGAAGAGAAGTTTAGGGTTTCGTGAGTTTCCTTTGTATTAGCAAGTTATGAGAAACAAACTTCCTAAAAGATTGATGTATGCGCATAAGAGGAGTGGGCCGATCCTAGTATTGGGCTGCCCTTGGATGCGGTTTCGAACCAAACATGATTGGGCCGAGAGGGTGTGTGTTATGGATAAGATGTGCAGCCCATAAGCTTGTGCGATTACATTGCATATATTACACACATTCACATAACATGTAGTACTTATTCGTTAATATCAACGTATCAAATAAATCAACCAAGTCATATAATCGCAAAACGTTCACACAGGTTACATCAACGTACAAAGAGAGGTTCTAAAACACGAGTTGTCACAACACTCCCCGACGTTTCCGCCACGTTTGGTTGTTCCACGTGGTCGGGGTGTGACACGTGGGCTCGTGGTTGAAGAGGATGATTGTGGCTAAAGTTTTGTTTTTGTAGTGTTTTGGCTAGAGTTTGTGGCTAGTCTTGTTTGCTTTGTTGCTTGTTTGTTTAATGGGTTGTACTCTGGTATGGCATGTCATACTAGAGAACTGGGGATTGATTTTTTCCCTCACTTGTTTTATTTGGTTTGATGTTATAAAATTCACCGGGGTAACCCTTTACCCAAAAAAAAAGATACGCCGCTGGTACATCTTATAAGTGCTTTTATCATATTACATTTCATGTCATTATTTAGTTCACTTGGGAAACGATTTGAAACGATGTCACACAACAAGGTTTTCGAAATGATATAAACCATACGAGTTTTATTAACGAGTTTTAACGAGATGTTTTACGAATTGCTTTATTAAAACAAAAGTCTTTGAGTTAAGAACCATGGCTACGAGATTTTATAAATTATAGCCATCTTGATTTGAGTTGGTTAATCATGTTGCAATATTATATACTTTTCAAAACAAGGTTTTCGAGGTATTGCAATATATATAAACGAGCCATGAATCCGATACTCTTATAAAACCTATGTGCTCGCCAGCATTTCTTTGGTGACTTTATTTTTACATATGTTTCAGGTGGTATTGCTTGATGTTGCTTGCTAAGAAGCTTGTGTCACATAGGACCTGGACGAGGCCTTAGTGACTTAAAAACAGTTATAAACAATGTGTAGTTTGTTTGTTTAGGTATTAAGACAATGTAATTTATTAAATAAATCAATAAAATGAAACTTTTAATTACCATGGTTATTGAAACGATGATTCTGTTACAACACTCCCTGACGTTTCCGCCACGGTTTGTTGTTTTACGTGGTCGGGGTGTGACAGAAGAGTTGGTATCAGAGCCAATGGTTATAGGGAATTAGGTTATTAGTAATGCTTTGACCTAGACTATAACTTTCTAGGACCCTAACGCGAGTTATCTTGCGTTTAGAATTTAAAACAATACCACAACGAGAACACGATAACAAATCCGCTTCGAAAATTAATCATCTATCCTTGGATGATTGATTACAAGGTTTTGATTCCTCTTAATTTTCAAAATCTCGTCAAAGTTTGGGTCTAAATAATGTGAACACGTGCAAACTGGAAGAGTGAATGCCTGTACCCTGAGTTTTCTGTCTAAGGCTAGAGTGTTCGTACAAATCCGCAGTATCGGACCAGTCACTCTTACCTGGGAACTCTTGGGGTGAGTGTTCACTTATAGGCGAGCATGTCTTCGGTGATACATTATTATGACCTATTTACTTTGATTAGTCACTGTGTGTCGTTTGTTTGTTCGAGGTAACGAACGAATGATCGCCTCCCTTGTGTTTTGTCGATGGTTTCAATGCCTCTTTTGTTTTTTTTCCAATTGTCAACCTCACTCATTTCTCATGTTTCCTTGTTAGACAATGCCTCCTCGACGCGATGCTCGAACTTTTACTGCTGAGGAAGTCACAGCCCTTGTCTCTCAGCAAATGGCTGCTGTACTTCCAGGCGTTGTGACCCAAACTTCCTAAAAGATTGATGTATGCGCATAAGAGGAGTGGGCCGATCCTAGTATTGGGCTGCCCTTGGATGCGGTTTCGAACCAAACATGATTGGGCCGAGAGGGTGTGTGTTATGGATAAGATGTGCAGCCCATAAGCTTTTGCGATTACATTGCATATATTACACACATTCACATAACGTGTAGTACTTATTCGTTAATATCAACGTATCAAATAAATCAACCAAGTCATATAATCACAAAACGTTCACACAGGTTACATCAACGTACAAAGAGAGGTTCTAAAACACGAGTTGTCACATTATCCCCAAGTTGAAAGAAATTTTGTCCCGAAATTTAGCACGTACTCACTGAGGAAGCTAGTTAAGTTGCATGGTTTTCCTGGTTTTCCTGGGGTGTCACATCCTCCCCCCGTTGATCTGGAATTTCGTCCCGAAATTCCGTAGCTTCAGCCTCAGTAGTGGTTGTACCGTGTTCGAATAGCTGGGGATACTTTTGTTTCATCTGATCTTCGCGTTCCCAGGTGAACTCTGGGCCGCGACGTGAGTTCCAACGAACTCGTACGAGAGGTATCCTAGTACGCTTGAGGACCTTAACATCCCGGTCCGTGATTTCAACAGGTTCCTCGACGAATCGTAACTGCTCGTCGATAGTGAGCTCCTTCAAAGGAACTATGTGGGTCTCATCTAACAGACATTTCTTCAGATTCGACACGTGGAAAACATCATGAACTGCACTGAGTTCCGCTGGTAGGTTCAGTCTGTAGGCCACCTTGCCTATTTTCTCAATAACTTCGAAAGGTCCAACGTATCGTGGGTTAAGTTTGCCCCGTTTACCAAAACGAACCACACCCTTCCAGGGTGAAACTTTCAGTAGTACACGCTCCCCAACTTGGAGCTCTAGTGGTTTTTTGCCCTTATCGGCGTAGACTTTCTGACGGTCACGAGCCGCCGCCATTCGTTGTCGTATCTGCGCAATTTTCTCTGTTGTTTCAACCTCATGTTCTGGACCAGTAATCTTACTATCCCCCACCTCTGCCCAACAAAGAGGTGACCGACATTTACGCCCGTACAATGCCTCAAACGGAGCAGCCTTAATGCTGGTGTGGTAGCTATTGTTGTACGAAAATTCCACAAGTGGCAGATGCTTTTCCCAGCCGTTGCTAAAGTCAATTACACATGCCCTAAGCATGTCTTCAAGGGTCTGGATGGTACGTTCCGACTGCCCATCCGTTTGCGGGTGATAAGCTGTGCTCATATCTAATCGTGAGCCAAAAGACTTGTGCATTGCTTGCCACAGTTCTGATGTAAAACGTGCATCTCGATCCGAGATAATAGAGGTGGGCACCCCGTGCCTCGAGACAAGTTCCTTGAGATATACTTCTGCTAGGGTAGAGAACTTATCCGTTTCCTTGATAGCCAGGAAGTGAGCAGACTTTGTGAGTCGATCCACGATCACCCAAATGGTATCGTTACCACGTTGAGATCTAGGCAGGCCAGTAACAAAATCCATGGAAATTTGCTCCCATTTCCACTGTGGTATCTCTGGTTGTTGAAGTGGGCCTGAAGGTTTCTAGTATTCCGCCTTGACTCTTGCACAAGTCAAGCACTTGCTAACGTAAGTTGCTATGTGGGCCTTCATGCTAGGCCACCAATATGTAGTTTTGATGTCGTGGTACATCTTATCCGAACCAGGATGTACCGAGTAGCGAGACTTGTGTGCCTCATCCATCACAAGCTCTCGTAGGTTGCCACACAGTGGGACCCAAATGCGTCCTTTGACGTAGTAAGCACCGTCTTCCTTCTGTTCTAAGCGTTGCCTTGAGCCGCGTAGGGCTTCAGCCCTGACGTTCTCTGGTTTCAATGCTTCTACCTGAGCATCTCGTATTTGAGAAGGAAGACTAGACTGTATTGTGAGTTGTAGAGCTCGTACGCGCTTAGGCGCAGTGTCCTTTCGACTGAGGGCGTCCGCCACAACATTGGCTTTGCCCGGGTGGTACCTGATCGAGCATTCGTAGTCATTCAGTAGTTCGACCCATCGTCGCTGTCGCATATTGAGTTCCTTCTGTTTGAAAATATGCTCGAGGCTCCTGTGATCAGTGTAGATAGCACATTTGGTACCATACAGGTAGTGTCTCCATATCTTAAGTGCAAAAACAACCGCTCCCAGCTCTAGATCATGTGTAGTGTAGTTCTTTTCATGAATTTTGAGTTGGCGTGAGGCGTAGGCTATAACTTTATCCCGCTGCATCAATACACAAC
Source organism: Helianthus tuberosus (assembly GCA_030545235.1). Lineage (NCBI taxonomy): Eukaryota > Viridiplantae > Streptophyta > Magnoliopsida > Asterales > Asteraceae > Helianthus > Helianthus tuberosus. The sequence continues at coordinate 1,605 of JARYGA010025381.1, read as the reverse complement.
CAAGACCCTGAATGGATGCATCGCAGTAAACCACGAAGTCGTCTGTGCCCTCTGGCAATGAAAGGATAGGTGCACTGCAAAGTCTATCCTTTAAATGCTGAGATGCTAATTCCTGCTCCTTCCCCCATCGATAAACAACGCCTTTCTGTGTCGGTGAGGTGAGAGGCTGTGCAATCTTGGAAAAATCCTTAATAAACCTTCTGTAGTAACCTGTCAATCCCAAGAATTGGCGAATTTCCGTTGGCGTACGAGGCGCAGGCCAGCTCTTGATCGAATCTACCTTGGATGGATCAACGTGAATCCCATCCTTGTTCACCACATGGCCTAAGAAATGGACTTTACGAAGCCAGAAGTCGCATTTTGAAAACTTAGCGTACAGCTGTTCTGTTCGAAGGAGTTCCAAAATGAGTCGTAGATGCTGTTCGTGTTCCTCCTGACTCTTCGAATAGATGAGGATGTCGTCGATGAATACAATAACGAACTTGTCTAGGTATGGCTTGCACACACGATTCATCAAGTCCATGAAGACCGCCGGTGCGTTTGTTAGCCCAAACGGCATGACCAAAAACTCATAGTGACCATATCGAGTTCTAAAGGCTGTTTTGGAGACGTCCTCTTCTCGGACTCTCAGCTGGTGATATCCTGATCTCAAATCAATCTTTGAATAGTAGCTCGACCCTTGCAGCTGGTCGAACAAGTCGTCAATACGTGGAAGAGGGTAGCGATTCTTCACAGTCACCTTGTTCAGCTCACGGTAGTCGATGCACATTCTGAACGTACCGTCTTTCTTCTTCACGAATAGCACTGGAGCTCCCCAGGGCGAAGAGCTAGGACGAATAAAACCCTTATCCAGGAGTTCTTGTAGTTGCGTAGATAGCTCTTTCAACTCTGATGGAGCTAAGCGATACGGTGCATGAGCTATGGGCGCTGCTCCAGGAGCTAGCTCGATTTGGAACTCGACCTGGCGATGAGGCGGGAGGCCAGGTAGTTCCTCAGGAAATACCTCAGGATAGTCGCGTACAATTGGAAAGTCTTGTATCTTCTTCTCTTTCTTCGAGGTGTCAGTAACGAGAGCCAGAAAAGCGGTGTGGCCCTTACGCAAACACTTCTGGGCCTTAAGGGAAGAAATGATGCTCACAACAGCACCACTCTTGTCACCACGAATCATAATAGGTTCATCACCTGGGCGAGGAATACGAACGATCTTCTCGTTGCAAAGAATCTCTGCTTGGTGTTGGGATAACCAGTCCTTCCCAATGACAACGTCGAAACTACCCAGAGTGATAGGAAGGAGGTCGATCGAGAAAGTGTGATCAGCAAGTACTAAGTTACAACCTTTGACTACGTGTGTGACCTCTATACTTTTACCATTAGCTAACTCTACAGCGTGTTTGGGGTTCAAAGGCGTTGGGGTACGTTTAAGCAGTTGACTCGCTTTTAGGGACACATAACTAGTATCAGCACCCGAATCAAATAAGACAGTAACGTAAAAGTCGTCAAGAAGGAACTTACCCGTCACAACATTGGGATCATTCCTCGCTTCTCCCTGACCAATAACGAACACACGACCCCTTGCACCGTTGCCGTTGTTACCCCCGTTGTTCC
>JARYGA010025380.1:0-40105 GCA_030545235.1 Helianthus tuberosus | reverse complement strand
GAATCCAATTAAGGACTCTGATTTGAAAGATAATCATCCACAAGGGTCTAATGTGAAGATAAAAAGATCCTATATGGATTTTAGAAGTCGAAGATGTTTTGAAACCTTGCACTTGATGTGCTTAAGTCAAAACATGAAGTAAAAAATGCTTATGAAGTTGAGATGCTAGATATGTCAAGGTGACATATAAAGCAGAATTTGATGGTTAAGTCGATGTATGAGAAAAATATTTTGAAAACTATGCATGGGGTTTCTTTTAAAAATGTGTTTAATGTTTTTGAAACCTTATATATATAATACTTTTGAAATCATAAAGTAGGTGTATTAGGTAAAAATGTTTTAAAATCATGCGAGATGAATTTTGAAATTATGTATAAGGTTTTTGAAAACATGATTGATGCTTTTGAAATCATGCACTTGATATAAGTAATTATACTGTATTAATAACATTTTGAAATCATGAAGGTTGTTTTTGAAACACTCATACTATGTATGTTGAGAAATCAAAACGTAATGGGTATGAGATTTGAAAATATCCTTGGTTATCTAACCAAGGATTCAAAGGCATAGAAGCACGATTACTCATAATGTCACTTTATTTCCTGTACTTCGTTTCTTAGAATAAAACGAGTACTTAGAATTTACCAAGGAAATCATGAGTAAACGTAAAAATGGGAAAAATTCACAAAAGTAGTTTGCAAGGAACATAGTTCCTTAATGTAGGTATCATAGGGGAATGCCATACACACATGTAACTATACTTGTATATCAGAATTGCGAACAACAACTTATTTATAAACAAAACAGATTGTTTCACATTACATGAAAATAGAAGAAACAAAAGCATAAGACAACAACATCTTCTAATCAGCCAACTGCTCATCCGTGGGTTGGATTTGCCTTAGCAAGCTTCGGGCATTTATTCACGAAATGACCCATGTTGCCACAGTTGTAGCACGATCCAGGCGGGAAACGAGCTTGAGCTGGATTGGCTTGTGGTTGGGTAGCAGCAATGTTTATAGCAGCTTTGTTTTGGATAGCAAGGCGGCATATGTTAATCAGATGTCCCCACCGTCCACAGTAGGTACATTTGAAGCAGGGTAAGAGGTTTGAATGATGACGGTTGCATCGTTTGCACAAAGGAGCAGTTCCTTTTATGGCTTCCTAGCAGGGGGTTGAGCTGGTTGGTTGGGGATGGCTTGACCATTGTGAGCGACCACGGCGAAGTTCTGAGAAGCCTTTCGCTTCTTTGACTTCTTAGGGGATCCAGTCTGTTCATCCATGGTCTTTGATTCCTCGATTGGTTTCTTGGCTGGTGGTGCTGGCTTGACTTCTGCTTCCTTTGGTGGCTCTTGAGTGGCTTCATTGTTGAGACGAGACATGGCAATGCCTAATTCAACAGTCTTCAGGACTACTTCGCCTATTAGCTGGGCAAATTTAGCAGTCTGCTCGGATATCTGCGCATCGTTGCGATGAAGGGACATTCTGGAGGAAGAGAAAGATGTAGGAGGAAACAAATGAAATGTTATCGGCAAATAAAACAAAATGACAACGCATGGAAATTGCGATCATTGTTTGTTACCTAAGGCAAACAAATGAGACGGTGACTAATCAAAGTAAGCGGGTCATATTAATGTATCGCGAAGACATGCTTTAGCCTATAAGTGGACACTCACCCCAAGAGTTCCCAGGTAAGAGTGACTGGTCCGATTATGTGGATTTGTACGAACACTCTAGCCTTAGACAGAAAACTTAGAGTACAGGCATCCACTCTTCCAGATTGCACGTGTTCACACTATAAGACCCAAACTTTGACGAGGTTTTGAAAATTCAAAGGGGTTCAAAACCATATAACAGAGGGTTCAAAACCTAGTAATCAATCATCCTAGAACAGATGATTAGTTTTCAAAGCGGTTTTGAAATTTATGTTCTTGTTGCGGTTGTCACTTAAGGATAGGTGACGGTATTGTTTTATAACTAAACGCAAGTAAACTCGCGTTAGGGTCCTAGGAAGGTTATAGACTAGGTCAAAGCATTACTAATAACCTAATTCCCTATAACCATGAGCTCTGATACCAACTTTTCTGTCACACCCCGACCACGTAAAACAACAAAACATGGCGGAAACGTCGGGGAGTGTTGTAACAGAATCATTGTTTCATAACACATGGAAATTGAAATATTGTTTTATTGATTAAAAGAGTTACAATGTCTTGACAATCAAAGAAATATAACATAAATAACTAGTCTTGCATCTTTTATTGTCACTAAGGCCCAAGTCCGCCTAAGTGTATCTTGAAAAATCCTATGCATCATATCCTGAAACACATGTGAAAATAGGTACGTCAGCATAAAAATGCCTGTGAGATACATAGGTTTTGTGAAAATAGAATTCATGACTTATGTTTAAGAAAATGTTTAGTCATGAACCTTGTAATTTGCTTTGTCTTATAAATCATTTGAAAAGCAATAAGATCAGATGATATGTATAAATAAGAGAATAATGTATGGTTAAATGAATAACCAAGTAAAATGAGTTTGTATAAGATAAGTTGTTTTGTAAAACAATGTCTTGTGAAAAGTATGTTATTTTTATAAAATGTTATATGTCTAAATTGAAATGATTCAAATAACGCTATGATATGTAATACCATACAAGCACTTATATATAGGAAGTACCAGCGGCGTATCCACCATGCTTGTATCATATTACACACGCCTCGTTACTTAAATCACGTACTCAAACCAAACCACCAAAGTATAATGTTTATGTATAATCAAATGTCAAAATGTTTATGTGAAAACCATGTCTAATGTCTATGTCTAATGTTTATGTCTAATGCAAGTCATGTAATGTGTATATCAATGTCAAAATGTTTATGTATGGTAAGTGAAATATATCAACTAAACCATATGTAAAATGCACAAAAACAAGGTATTGAAGTAAAACATGGTTTAAATCAAAGTTATGTTTTGTGGAATAAATGCATGCTATACTGATATAAACATCTATGCGGTATTGTGAAAATTCATACATCCAAGCCTTGTGACTGTAGAATAAACCCTAGCACAAAGTCTAAGGTCCACCTAGAAATGTAGTCGGATTCGGTCATTCCTTCCAATCCAAACAAACCCGGGATTTCAGGAATGGGAGTTGTCAAGTCCTATGGTACCATTACCTACTAACGAGCGGCGTAGCTAATGTTAATGAATGTACATTGTCTCATTTGAACAAACCAAATGTCATACCAAAATGTAAGCATGTGATGAATAACAAATGTACTAAGTATGCACACAATGGGCATACATAGCATAAAATGTAATGTAAAACGATGTACTAAGTATGCACACAATGGGCATACATAGCATAAAATGTAATGTAAAACGATGTACTAAGTATGCACACAATGGGCATACATAGCATAAAATGTAATGTAAAATGATGTACTAAATATGCACACAATGGGCATACATAGCATAAAATGTAATGTAAAACGATGTACTAAGTATGCACACAATGGGCATACATAGCATAAAATGTAATGTAAAACGATGTACTAAGTATGCACACAATGGGCATACATAGCATAAAATGTAATGTAAAATGATGTACTAAGTATGCACACAATGGGCATACATAGCATAAAATGTAATGTAAAATGATGTACTAAGTATGCACACAATGGGCATACATAGCATAAAAACAATGAAATCATGTACTATAAGTGTACTATTGAACATAACAAGCATATGATATGAAAGCATGAAAGTAACAAGTAGGCACATGTGTTTCACCCCAAAACAGTTTGAAAAACAGTAAAAGAGGGGTCTATGTACTCACTTGAGATTGCTTAGTAGTCCTTGAGTAACAATCAAACAATGCTAGAGATCACGGATATCAAACGGCACCTAATATAGGTAACTATGTTAATATACCGGACCTAAATCGGAGGATTGGATAGAATGAGGGTTCGTAAACCAAATGAGTATGGAAACTCATGCAATATGGTTTAACAAAGCCCACATACTAAAATGAAACCTAGCCTAAGTGCTTACGACCCATTACGACTCGTTTAGGTAGCTTATGCTACTTTAACGCGTCGTTCGCGTAAAACGCGTTCGGAAGGCCTAACTAGCCCTATGATATGTAAAATATGCCTTAACATGTCTAATATTGTTGCTAAATCAGTTTAGATACCAAAAGTTATGTTACATATGCTTAAAATGAATTTTGGCGTAAAAAGGGCATTTTGGTAATTTACCTAAGGCATATAAACTACCTATCATACAACTAACTAAACAACGTGACCATAAGGTATAACCTCGGAAGGTTATTCCCTATACAACTATGGTCACCTAATGTGTTTGGTCGGATCCTAATGATCGACCAAACGGGTCGGGTTCGAAAGTATAAGCGATTGTTTAGATCGCTTACCTTACGACCCTATATAAGCACTAAACTAAAAGTGACGAGCTAAGCATGTTAAAACAAGCTTTAACTAAGTTTAGAAAACAGGTTTGGTATCAAAACAAACGATTTTGATACCTAAGAGTAGTTTGGTTACAAAATACGCAATAACACGCATTTTGGCCGAAACTACGACTCGTCACTGAGCCTAGATAACGTGGTAATCAGTAGGTATAGTCACTAGGGACTATAACCATCGTGATTACGCTCACGTTATGAAGTTCAAACGAACTTCGCATTGACCATACACTGGTCAATGCAGAAAGTCAAACAAAGTTTGACTTTAAAGCTAAAATGAATGAAAAGAACGAAAGAACACTTACAAAGGGTCCCCGCAAGATTGATAATCCAAGTATTCTCAGGTATGAGGTGATGAAACACCCCAACTTAGAGAATTCTCAGATTTCAAGTGGGTTTTGCAAATGAATCAAAGGGGTATTTATAGGATTTGGACCACCGTTAGGATCGTTCCTCGAATATCGTGCTTTGATCTTGTCCCTACACTTGTTGCAAACTTGTGGTAACTCAAAATGGCCCCCAACATCAGGGATTGACATGTGGCATTGGCCTTTGGAGTGCATAAGAGCTGTTAACAGCTGTTAAAACAGCTTTTGCTGTTCTAAAGGGGCCTCGCGTGACGCCTAGGGGGCTAGGTGTCACGCCTAGGTCCTTCTGATCAGCAACCAGTTTCCAAAGTTTCCATTTCAGTCCCTGTTGTGTATTAAGGCCATTTCCGACATGTTTAAGGCTTGTTAAGTCAACTTTAATACCCTAAAATGATGCCTAAACATTGTGTACATGAAACATGCTCAAAAATATCTCGGATGTCGGTTCGTTTGGTCGTACGATCGCGATGTTCGCTTAATTACGACGACATGCGCATAAGCGCGAAAAACGATCCAAATTGCGTGACGAAAGGATTTTTCTTATGCCAAACACTAAAATAAAATATTTTAGTGCTTACATAAATTTTTGGATGTCCGGATGTATTCAGAATGTAAGTTATGCGTGAAAGTGCAAACTTGTGCACTTTTTGACGCTTTTAGTCCCTGAATGACCCAAAAGTTTATTTTAGCACACCGAACCCCTCAAAGCCTATTTCTAAGCTATGTGAAGGATATTTATGGTATGTTTAACTTATGCTCATGTTTCGGAATGTCTGTTACAGTTCAAATTGGCATACTTTCACAGTTTGTCAAATTTAGTCCCTGTAGGCGAATTAACTTGTTTTTGCCATACCAAAGCCTTCAAAACTTATTTCTAAGTTATGTAAAGGTTATTTAAGGTATGTTAAGCATATTTCACTATTCCGGAGTGTTCGTTGCATTAAACTGGTTATATTTACGCATCAGTGCGCGTATAACCTTCCAGAAAGCGATTTAGAGCCTGAAATCGAACAAGAATTGATATGTGCAAATGATACACATATTTGTACAAATCCCAAGTATGAAACACAATATTTCATTGGTTTGGTATTTGTTTGATGGTCGTAGTGACCCAGGTGTCACATTAATCTTAACTGTTTAACTTAACGTCCTGTTGGTGATTAGTTATCCAAGTGTTTACCGTTATATATATATATATATAGGGAGCCGCTAAAATAGAAACCACCTCCAGTTGTAAGAACCGCGAGAACCACTTTCAACCAATCAGATTATGCCAACTAAAAGGGTGTTTTGGTCTTTTACCCCAAATGTCTAATCTCTCACTCTCTCTCTTCATTAATGCCACCAGAAAATGTCTCTCTCCTCTTTTTTACTGTCTCTCTCTTCTCTCTTCACTTCTTCAAATTTGTAGAGCTTCATTTGCTGCAGTAACCCACCACTCCATCTTCTTCACTTCTTCCCCTCTCTACATATTATCCACTCCCTCAAAATTGAAAGAAACTCATTAACCTCATCTCTACAACTCTCACCCTCTCCCTCTCATTTACTACCCAACAGCCCCATTTCTCTACTATTTGTCCGATCACGGCGACCAGGAGCCGGCAACCGGTGCCGGCCATATACCGGCCACCGTTGTGGAGTCGTTTTCCAGCGACAATCACACACCCGACCCCCCCTTCATCTCATGTCTCTGGTACACACACACCACACCCACACCCTGGTTTCTTCCGGCAACGAGACGAAGAGAGAGAGATCGAGGATCGATACAGAAGACCAGAGAGAGAGAGAGAGAGAGAGAGACGCATGGGAGAGGAAATGGTGGACCGTCGACGGCCCGAGACGTTTTTGGCTCCGACGAACCCTCGACAGACCCCGCTGGGCCCCGCTGATGATGGAGATGCTGATATATGACGACGGTGGGACGGTGACGACGAGAGACCGAGGAACAGGTATGTATCTTTGTGTTTCTGTGGTTTTGAGAATAGTTGTTAGCTGATTGTGGTTAAGAATATATGCCTATCCTTGAAATCTTGCATTTTGTGGTTCGTTGATGTGAAAATAACTGAATTGCGTCTTTATAAGCTTTTCTCAAATGTAACTCAGGCTCAATCCACTACAAGCGGTGTCACTAAAGCAGAAGGTAACTTTTAGTTTGTTTATTTGGCCCATTTGTAGACAATTAGAACAATTTAGGAGGTTTTATGCGTTAAGAATAAACCATATGTTTACCCTTCCGATTGACGTTGATCCTTTCAGTGTAGAAGGTCGGATGAACATTTTGGGAGGGCATATAATCGCTCCACCCGTAACTACACGGGTTCGCCCGCCCATCACAACCCATATACTAGATGTAGCCCGCGGGTGTCCTGCAGCCGGGATCGAAGTCCAGTTAGAAATGTATAACGCCAAACAGCCCGGCCCAGTGTTTGGTGAGTCGGATAAAGACAAGTGGATACTGCAAGGCTCATCGAATACGGATAAAGACGGAAGAAGCAGTCAGCTGATGAAAATAGTCAATGATTTGAGCCCCGGTGTATACCGTATCAGTTTCAACACAGGCAAATACAACCCGGATGGCTTCTTCCCGTTTGTCTCCATTGTGTTTAAGGTTAAAGAGTCACAAAAAATGGAACATTTTCATGTTCCTTTGTTGTTGTCGCCTTTTTCATTCTCGACCTACAGGGGCAGCTAGGTATCAATGGCCCGTCGGGCTGTCATAAATTAGACCCAAGTTTCTATTACTATGTTATGTAAGTTGTGTAAGTTATTCTGACTGCTTGTTAAAATGCTGTGAGCCTACGGGTTAAGCCGGGCCGGACAGAACTAGAACCAAGATATACAAAGTAAAGGGACCAATAAAATGGACTGATTATTACCTGCCCGGTCTGGTCCCGTTTTGTCTCGCATTTTTTGTTTTATATATAATTTAAATTGTGGACTTTGAATATTATTATATGAAATAGTAATGCTTTGTGATTAGCAGTTAGTTTGTTTAGTTATATAGACCATGATGTATCAATATTGAAGTAATGAGAAAATTGTTAATCATGATACCTTTCACAGGTCTCTCTAATCTTGTGGCAGTTAAATCTTCGGTCATCTTCTCCAGCCAGATTCCATATGTACAATGGAACCTTTGTAACCAAATTAACTAAACTGCTCTTGCCATATGTACAATGGAACCTTTGTAACCCGATCAATTATAAATTCTAAACCCAAAACATAACAATAGGTTCAATTTTAGCCTAGTAAATGTCTAACTGCTGTTGGTTACCCCTGATTTGCATATTATGGTTTTTATTTGAACTGTATGTCGAAAATTGATTTGGTATACAAAGGAATATAAAGTGTGTTTAGGATAGTTGAGCATAATAAGACACCCCCAACCACCATATGGTTGGGGGTGGCTGCGGTGGGGAGTGATTATGGTGGTTGGGAGTGGCTGCGGCGGCGAGCAGAGAGAACAGCAGCAGCAACACCGTGGGGCTCCGACAATTTTTTAACGTAAACGTAAATTTTTTAACGTAGAACGTAAACTTTTTAACGTAAAACGTAAACTTTTTAATGTAAAAACGTAAAGTTTTTAATGTAAAACGTAAAAAGTTCAACGTAAAACGTAAAAAAGTATAACGTAAAACGTAAAAACGTAAAACATAAAACGTAAACTTTTTAACGTAGAACGTAAACTTTTTAACGTAGAATTTAAACTTTTTAACGTAGAACGTAAACTTTTTAAGGTAGAACGTAAACTTTTTAACGTAGAACGTAAACCTTTTAACGTAAAACGTAAACTTTTTAACGTAAAACATAATTTTTTTTAACATAAAGCGTAAACTTTTTAACCTAAAACGTAACCTTTTTAACGTAAAATGTAAATTTTTTTTTATGTAAATCGTAAAACGTAAAAAACGGCGCGTTAAAAAAACGACGCGTGAAAGAGCCGGGCGTAAAAACGGCGCGTTAAAAAGCGACGCGTGAAAAAGCCGGGCGTAAAAATGCAAAACATAAAAAGTTTAACGTAAAACGTTAAAAGTTTAACGTAAAACGTAAAAAGTTTTTCGTAAAAAGTAAAAAGTTTAATGTAAAACGTAAAAAGTTTAACGTAAAACGTAAACTTTTTAACGAAAAACGTAAACTATAATGTAAAACGTAAAACTTTTTCTACGTAAATTGTAAAACGTGAAAAACCGTGCCTAAACAAGGGGCTTGAATACGGGGCATAAAACCGCTGCGAAATAAACGGGACGTAAAAAACGCCGCGTTAAAACGGGTCGTAAAAAACGCCGCGTTAAAACGAGTCGTAAAAAACGCCGCTTGATGAAACAATGGTTAACCAGGCGGGTTAACTCACTGGTCTCGTCAAGAGGGTTAATCCCTTCTTTCCGAGGATCGCCGGCTGGATCGTCTGGTGGAGGGTTTCCTGCACAAGGAAACAAACCGTGACTCGCAACAAGGAGGATGAGGTGGGGGGTGCTCCTTGTTACCACTCTCCGGCGTGAGAATCAGTAGTTTGCTTGGGAAGCAAAGTGTGATAGTAGTAGTATTGAGAGAGTTGAGAAGTGATACCTCAAACCTGGTTTGGGGTGAGTATTTATAGCCGAGGAGTGAAGGAGGGTAATTGAGTAGTTAGCCTGACATCGCACAGCTATTTGCAGGTGTGTCAGACCTGTCGGTCCCTGTGGTGATGCCACGTCCTGCTGTGGTGTCAGACTGTTGTATACACGTGGGCTGGTAGGCGACTGTTCTCAGTGCCACTTGCACTGTGGTGTCAGACCTACTTGCCTTGTAGGCAGGATGCGGTGCCAAGCCGCATCGCTGCTTGCGGTCATTGATGTTGTTCCCGCGTTGGTTGTTCCATCCATGATTTACGCGGGATGCGGTGTTATGCCGCATTGCCTGTCGAGTGGCATACTGTTGTCCAGATCCCTTGTCGTGACGAAAATGTTCATAGGATGCGGTGCGGGGCCGCATCGCTATGCGTAACATTAGTTTCCGTCCTTAAGGCAAGTCTTCTCATCACTGGACAGATTGGACTGCTGTGTTCGCGTGTGCCCACTCGGACACAGGTGAGTTTATTGCTGGTGGGGGTTTTTGATAAGGGTAATGGTCATTCGCGGTTATGCAGACGCGAGATTTGGGACCATACCCCTTCACCGCTTTAAAAAAACGCCGCTTGAAAAAGCCAAGTGTAAAAAACGGCGTGCAAAAACGACGCGTTAAAAAACGATGCGTGAAAAAGCCGGGCGTAAAAACGGCGTGCAAAAACCGGCTGGCAAAAAAAATCGTTTCGTTAAAAAAATTTGAATTTAAAAATGCTTTTAATAAAAAAATTCTGTTTAAAAAATAAAAAGTAATATAATAAAACAAAAAAGTAATAAAAAATAATAAAGACTAAAAGACAAAAAAAAAATAATTTTATTAAACTACCCTTTTGGATTAAAATATTAAAGACATAATAAGACAAAATTTATTTAATATTTATTTTAGTTACTTTTAATATCATCCATCCATCTTGTTGATCTAGTGGCTAGAAAGTGGTTCTCTCGGTTCTTACAACTGGAGGTGGTTTTCATTTTAGCGGTCCCCTATATATATATGTATGTATATATGTATAATAAAACATAATTTTACATATTACCGGGATCCCATCCCAAAACTATGTTTAACAATCCGTGTCAACGCACGACCAACCCGTTTAATAAATATATATTTCCTTCAATAATGAATATATTTATTACGTGGAATAACATTCCACGGTTTACTTAAACAAAACACGACCAAATAATTATATCTATTCTTAAAATAAATATACTTTTCAAACATGATACATGGTCGGAAAAAAATATATCTTATCTTATATTATTTATATTCATCAATCACTTAGCACTTAGCAATCTAATATATATATTGGGTGAGGTTCCTCTACAAAGTGTGTTTTTTTTTCTTCTAAAAAGTGTAAGAAGTAATCATGACCATTAGATTAGAGTTTTTAGTGGATGAGATTAAATGAGTGGTAAATTGTAATATTTGTTTTACTTAAATTAATTGATTATTAGATTAAGGGTGTAAAAGTAAATTTAGTATGTCTTAAATTTAGGAACCTACATGCAAGTCACATGCAACTTCCCCTCGTCTTTTTAAAACGTTAATAACTTTTTATACGTAATTTGTTTTTTAAAAAAATTAACCATAATAACGAGCGTTTTTTATCTTTAATATGAGTACCATATTGCTACATATGTAAAAAAAATTGTGTTTCAACTAGTTGATTTATTTTACTAGTAATGGTGTGTTTTATACGAAAACTTGGTGTATTTTATATAACAGTGTGTTTTATAGTTTGGATTATATTCTTTAAGGAATGATGTGTTTTATAGTGATGAGTTGTGTGTTTTAAGAGAGTGTTTGAGTGAGTATATGCCTTTTAAAGTTTGGATGATCTATTTAAAAGAATTGTGCGTTTTATAGTTTGAATGGTGTGTCCAAATATGATAAAACACCATTTGATCATTGCAATATATGTATAACACAATCTTTACCAAATCTTAAATGATAAAACACTGTGCAAAGAAATAAACAATGGTACATACAGTTAAAACACTATGCGAAGAAACAAACACTGGTACATGTGGCGCGCAATATAATTAAGGAGGAGGGGCTTTTTGTCCTTTTATCCTCTTTTCCAATGCATCTCTCACACACCGTTGTCATTTGTGGCGTGTAGGATTTTTTTGGCATGTAGTTAGAAACAATAACTCCCTGACGTTTTATTGTTTTTTTAGATCTGCCTCGATGAATTAATCGTTTTTGTGTTACAAAGTAAATATCTTGGCGTTTATGGGGTTCCCAAATTCATTATATACCTTTAATAATTCAAACGTTACAATTTTTTGGCGTGTTGAATTAATCCCTTATATCTTATAAAGGTAAATATCTTGGCGTTCATAGCGTTCCTAAATTCATTACAATTCATTAATAATTCAAAACATTACAACTAAGACGAAATCAAACTAAACTAATAGTCTTCTGTGGATGGTATTACATCAGAGATGTACCCATCGCTTTGGTCATCACTTTCTTTAGACTCATCATCTTCATCTAGGTAATTGGCGTATAACGCCATAATCTGGTTTAGCCTTTCTTGCATCATATATTTGAATATCATCACAACCCTGGTTGTTGCATCGTTCGAAGGTGCTAAATCACAGAGTTGTTCAAGAAGGCGTAGTCTATCTGTGTTCAGCACTTCGTCCATCGTCAATGAATAATCCACCCCGTGTTGATAAGTCACTTTCACCGTTCTTGATTGTTCATCCAAACTCCAACTGGTAACTGTTGGTAGATCAGTAATATCATCATCATCATCATCTGCTGGAAATTTTCTCTTCAATCTTCTTATTACCATTTGAGTCCTTTCACAATTGTTTGCCGTTGGAACCCTAAGGGCCAGAATATCCCTCTGAACGACCTCATCCATACTAAGTATGGCCTTGATGGTCTTGACCTTCACTCTTCTCCTGTCAGAGAACTTTAGGATTAAACGTCTCTCCGACCTATCAAACCTCCATGCAATAACCTGAGCCATTTTTGTAAGTTGTATGGCGTTTTAGACAATTCGTGGCGTGTTTAGACAATTTGTGGCGTGTTAAGTTTGTTCACCTGTTCTACTTATATAATGACCTTTTTTTGGCGCGAGGTAGATTAGGTCTATATGTTTTTGGTGCTAAAAACAATAGTAATTATATTTTTTGATGTGTATTTTTTGTAACTTTTGTCGTATGATGTAGGATGCAGACCTATCATCTGACAAGTAATTATGGTGTTTTAAATATATAAAAAAAAAACTCAATTGCATTGGGTGGTTTTTAATATAATAAATGTTAGTAATAAAGTTTCCGTCTTTTCAGTTACTGTTTGTATTTACTGTTTGTTCAGCTTTATTTGTCAAGGCTGTAACGTGTCCCATTATTACGTTTGGCGTTTTATACTAATGGTGCTTTAGATAAATATGACAAAATAAAACTTTTGTAAGACACCCTTTTGTTCTATTCTCTTGCACATTGTTTTATGCATTTTAGTAATTTTTTGGAGATTTTTAATAATACTTGACTAAAGGAATTTTATTATAGTTTTAGCGTTTGGCGTTTGTGGCATTTTGGCGTTTTATAAGTAATTAGAGAAAGAATGTATTTTATTAGTGGAAAATCAGATAACAAACTATAGAAAATGACATAAAAAATAGAAAAGAAAAAAAAATTAAAAATCCTAAACCAATTTCTCATCCAAATCTTCACTGTCATCAGTCTCTTCTTTTTGAAGTTTTTGTCCCATGAACCTTTGAATACCTTAGATAGATGCCAATTTCGTGCACAGCTGAAACGCCCGGCTCTAGACGAAGCTGATCATTCAGTAAAATATGGCGTTTTGGTTTTTGGTGTGATCTATTGTTGTTGATTGTTTAAGTGGTTTTGTGGATGTTGGAGTGTGGATGCTATTTTCTGGGTGTGATTGTGAGTGGGTTTTTTCACTTGGTTGATCTTTGGTCGTCATCTTCATATTCATCCCACTCTTCATCATTTAATAATGGAGATTTACACTGGTATCAGTCTCTTCTTTTCGTCCACACCTTCTTCAAGAACAAAGCACACAAAATGACATATCACTGTCATCAATCTCTTTTTCTTGAAGATTTGTCCATCTCATTCAGCAAAATATTTTTGAGTTACCCCCCCACCTAAGAATCCATTCGGTGAAACTTCATGGAGAACAATACTGAATCTCCAAGAAACGACGTTTGCCATCTGTGGTTGTTTTAACTTTTTTGGCGTTTTAAAGTGAATGGTATTTAGGAAACATGGCGTTTGTTTTTGGGTGTGATCAATGGAAGGTCCTGAGACTTTTGTTTATATAAGATGTTTTTGGAGTGTAGTTTAGGCAGGATTTTATTATAATAAATGTTAGTAATAAAGTATCCTTCATTTCAATTATTGTTTATAGTTACTGTTTGTTCAACTTTATCTGTTAAGGCTGTAACACGTCCCATCTTTAAGTTTGGCATTTTGTATTTAGTGTCGTTTTGTAGATAAAGATGATAAGATACACTAATTAACTTTTTGTGTTTGGCGTTTGTGGCATTTTGACGTTTTATAACTAATTAGAGTAATATAATATTTTATTATTTGAAAAGTACATAACAAACACAGAAAAAATTACACAAAAGAAAAAAAGAAAAGAAAAAAAAAAATTAAAACTCCTCATCCTAAGGGACTTTGTTTGAGAAGTATCCATCACTTCCCTCGTCTTCTTCTTCGGATTCTTCTTCTAGTTTCTCATCCAAGTCATCACTTTCACTTTCATAGGCCTCTTGTTCTTGAAGATTTTGTAGCCTCCATTTGAACATGTCCTGCAACAACTCCAATTTTACGTTCATGTCTGTGTTCAAACATGTTGCATTGTGTAACTCCTCCAGGAACCCAAGAACCTGCTTGGTCATGATGTTTTCAAGCATGTAATCTTCCTGCTCCCCATTGTCACTGTGAGTGCATATGTCTATTGCTTGCATCAATAACGTATCGTAGCTGAAATAAATGTTCAAGACAAGGTTTAGAAGTCCATCCTTGCTAAGGTCCATCCTTGCTAAAGTCCATCCTTGCTAATGGGTTTGTATGTTAGAGAGGATAGACTTGCACTATAAATAGAGATGGTGTCTTGTTCATTTGTAACTTTTGAGCTTTATAGTAGCAAAACTCTGCTCGTTTGATTTCACGGTTCTGTAATTGTCAATCAGTAATAGAAATCAACTTTAATTAGCTTGCTTGAGTTCGATCTACTCTCGTACTTGGATTCCGCACAAGATACGAGTTATACGCAGTCAACGGAGTTACGAAATCGATCCTAACACGAATTCACAAGTGGTATCAGAGCGGGAGATTGATTGCAAGGACCGAAGACACAAGAATCAAGCTGATTTCATCAAATTCAGAGCCAATTTCATCATTCTTCTTCTACATTTCTTTTTCAACTTTGAATCACAAATTCAGGTTGATTTCACAGATAAAAACGTTTGATTTTTCAACATAATGTGCGAAATTGTGTTTTAAATAACCCTACAAAGTTTCAAACCTAAATTCAACCTAAATTATCTTCAAATTTGTGAAAAACTTTGAAAAATATGACTGATTGCGCGCTAAACTGTTTCATACGGATCAACACTTGACTAGATCTACACGAATCGGGAAGTAGTCTTTGCGCGGATCAAGAATCATTAATCACGGATCTGGAACTGTTACTGATTCACATAGATTGGGTATTAAACTTGGTTCGCATGAACCTAGTTTTGATTGGTATGCGCGAATCAACTATCACGAATCAAGAACATTTGTTATTCACGAATCCAGTTCTACACTTAATCACGAATCAACAGTCACGAATCAAGAATATTCAACATTCACTAATCTACTTAGAACATTCAACAGTCACGAATCTAGTTTGTCTTCAATTGATACGCACGGATCAAGTAAAGGACCATAAGCACGAATCATGTCTAAAAGTTATTCACGGATCAACAAAGAAGTTGATTCGCACGAGTCGAGTAAATAAATCAAAGTTGCTGTTTGTCTGCAAATGCACGGATCAAGTCAGGTAACATAAGCACGGATCAAGTCAGGTAACATAAGCACGAATCTACCATCTTTAATCTACATTCGGCGAATCTAGAGGGTTGGGTTGTTTGTTTGTCAAGTTTGTTCAAAGGGTTGATTCGCACGTATCTGAGTGATAGAAAGTTATAAACGGATCTGAATTCATTTGGACAGTGTGATAATTAGAGTGTTGCGCATATTTGTTTTGGTTTATTCGAGCGGATCTGAAACAAATCAGCTTGTTAACTAGTTAGCGTGGATCCAGAATAGTGTTGCCTATTCGCACGGATCAATTCATACCTTGATCCGCACGAATCAAACAAAATCAAGTTCATTCATTTTGTCCTTAGTTCACACGATTCAAGCGTGATAATCTGGATTGTGTGCAGATTTATATTTGATTTCTAGGTTCATACGGATTGAGTATTGTTCATCCGCACAAACTCATAATATTTCTTTTGCACAAATTAGAAAAATTAAGAAGTTTTTGAATTAGACTTGGTTCACATCCGCACGAACCAAGTGTTGTAGGTCCGCGAGTATTAACAAGTTCTTATCCACGCGAATTAAGAATCATAGTTCATCTGCGCATATTTAGGGTTTTCAAGTGTTTAGTTTCAAAATTTAATTTGTTGTTTGATTCTTGCTGGTGATTATCAAGAATTTCAAAATCATGGTGTGGAATCGAGAACATCGTCATGCACGTTATGAATTGAATAAAAGAATTTCAATTTTTGATGAGGTCAAAAGATGGGATAATAAGAGGAACTGTTTCTTAGATTCTCAAGGAAATCATCTTTTTGATCCTAATACAATAGACTTTGATGTTTTAGTCGCAACTATACCTACTGCTGGAAAGCAATATTCAAAGGAAAAAGGAGATATTGAATATGTGACGTGTACAAAATGTAACATATAAATTACATCAACAGAGGCATAAAACCAACCCTCTTTTAGTACTAATGTTGGAAAAAACGCGTTTCTTTCTTCCTTTTGAATTTACAGGACCAAATGAGCTTAAAAGAACAAAAGGAAAAAAAAAAAGCCAAAAACCAACATAATTACAAGAAGAAGGAATAACGTGACATGCCCGACCCCTCGACAGCATCTCCCAAGACAAAAATAAGAAAACAGAAGCTGACCACGGGGACGTGCCCAGCCAGGCATGGGCCATGGTCAGACCTCACACATAAAGACAAGACCAGCAGAAGCTTATACGCCCACCACGGGGCCATGCTCAACTCACCATGGGGCGTGGTCAACTCTCAGATTTGCAGAATCTTGATAGTACAGCGAAGAGTTGACCACATGGTCGTGTGGGGCCCTCTGCTGACAGCTGCAATTAATGAAGGAAGAGAAGGAGCTGCCCACGGGCCGTGCCCAATGGACACGGGGCCGTGGCCGGGGTACTGTTCTGACTATAAATAGGGGTGCTTGGTTCACTTCAAAGGCATCCCTTGGCAAACTACTTCTCTCTCACTTTGCCACCACTCCACCACCACTACAACACCAACACCCACCACCATTATCTTTAAAGTGTGTAGTAGTCTCGGGATCCAATATTGATAGTAAGAGTTCTTTTCAATCAAAGGCCATGCTTGGCTAATCTCTTACATCACTTGGTGAAGGCAAGTCTTTAATGTATTACTTTTGATTTTTAATCTTTCGGCACTTTTTAATTGGGTATGTATTAATGACTTTAATAACTAGTTTCTTATGTTGAAAGTGAATTTTCTTTACCATTTCTTCATGATGTCATTGATTTGCTCATTCATGTCTTTACGGTCTATATAAAGCGTGTTAACTACTTGGAAGGGGGTTAGAAGGGTGGTTTGGTAAAGTTCTTGTCTCGTTCAGTGTATAGATCCTGCGAGGACTTGGTTCAAGCTTACTAGGACCTCCTTCGATGCCCCAAAGGTATTGGATGGCGGGGGTGCGAATAGCTTGAACCCCTCATATGTAAACTACTATTAAAACATTAAACCGGCTTATTAGGATTGTATCCTTGCTGACTCAAACCACTTAGCCTAGGGTAACGTCACCTTCAAAAGAGGGGCCTACCACTTTTTGCATTAATAACTTATTTAATTATCTTTCAATATTCCGACCCTTTGGGATTGTATCCCTGCTGACTCAAACCACTGGGTTGAGGGTACATTAAAGAGAAGTTGGATCCAAGTGATTCTATCTTGTCTATTTGTTTTTTTATTTTATTTATCTTTTAATTTTTAGATTTACTTTCATGTTTAAAAACTTTTATTAAAAATTTAGATCGATTAGACGTTGACAATAAACCGGTATTAAAAGCTCTTGTGTCCTTGGACGACCTTGGTATCTTACCAACACTATACTACGCTCGCGATGGGTGCACTTGCCTAGTGTGTGTTTAGTGTTAGTACAATATCGTGTTTTATAAATTTAAAACTTGACTAATACGTAAAACGAACTTAAAATATTAATAAAATCATATCACGCTTGACACGCACCAATATGTTAAAAGATTGAAGGAGTGTATGGAAGAGGTGTTTAAGGGAAGTATAAAAAGTATGGAACAATTGACAAAAAATTTGAAGAAGACACTTGATACAAAGGAGATACCAGCAGAACCAACAATGGTGAAAGATCAAAGTAAGTTCACTAAAGTGTCAAATCAGAACAATCAAATGGATAAAAATGATGAAAATAATGAAAAATCTGAAAGTAAAAATGAAACACAGTGCGGGAAAGACATAATATCATGCAGTGCCTGTGCTAAAAAGGATGAAGTGTTAAAATCCAGAAATAGTGAAATTTATAAAAATGAAAAGATTTTGAAAGAAAAAATAGAAGAGTTGACATTAAAATGCAATATTCTTGAAAAAGAAAATGGATTTTTAAAACAAAAGTGTTCAGCAGATTGTGACAAATGTTTTCAAAATAAAAACGTTGTTCAAGAAATGAAGAAAGAATATGACGGGATGAAATTGTCATATCATACAGTAAAAGAAGCTTATGAAACTTTGAAGAGTCAAGCTAAAAGTATGGATGGAAGACTTTCAAAATGTTTAGAAACAACAAGACTTGTTGAAGCCAAGTATGAAGGAAAACAACGGGTTTTAAATCAATATATTGATGAAGTTGCTAAACTTAAACAAGAATTGGCTGAAAAAGAAAAGGTTGTTAATAAACTTTAAAGTTATCATGCTTCTTCGTACATTCTCGAACGGATTTTCAACATCACACCAGATGATAAAGATTCTGAAAAGAACAAAAAGGGTATTGGTTCCGAATATCATCAGGTGCCACCATTGTTGGAGGATAATTATACATTCTATGATGATGAAAAGGTGGCAAAAGCAATGAACATGGTTGACCAATTACCTGACAACATTGATGTGACTTACTCCAAATCTGATGATCTGGGTGATTCAGAGGTGGTAGGTAAGGTTGTTGAAAGCATTTTGAATGAAAATGATTCTACCAACAATGGTAAGTCCGAATCACATGATGAAGATGAGGAAAGTTTTCATAAAAATTATCTGAAGAATTCAAAATCTGAGAAAAATGTGAATGATGATTCAATAGGATTGGCATATTACATGATTGGATCAGATAAGTTATTCTCAGATATTGAAGTTCCGATTCAAAATGTGATTGCGGAAAAGATTGAAAAAGTTTTTAAACCGGTAGAAATCGAAAAGTTTGAAATTTAAAAATTTGCTGGTAGGAGCAAGAAAACTTTTTATAACAAACCTGGTTACAAAAAGAAAAACATGAAGGCTGGGTTGGGTTATAAAAAGAAACAAAATCAAAAGAAACGGGCTGAAAAGACAAATCATTAGAAAAAGATGAACTTTGTTCATGGAACAAGTTCTGAAGAACAGAAAGAAATCCGATTTAGTCGATAGACTAATGAGGAATTCTATGCTCGAAAGAAACAACATCAGGCCAAAAATGTTTCGAAGAAAACATGTTTTAAATGTAATCAAATTGGACATGTTGGTCGCAAATGCCCAAATCTGAAGCCTGATGATGTTGAGAAAAAGAAAGTTGGGGATGAGACACAGAAGTCAATCAAGTTTGAGCAAAAACAAACTTGGAAACCAAAAACACCCAAAGTTGAGACGAAACAGATTTGGAAACCAAAAGTTGATTTACCAAAATCAAAACAAACTTGGAAACCAAAAACTTCCAAGTTTGTACCAAAACAACTCTGGAAACCTAAAAATAATTTGTCAAAAAGAAATGTTCAAAATAATTCAAGATTTTATCAAAGTAATGTTTCAAATGGATAAATTTGGGTGGTCAAGAAACAAAAGACTTTTGTGAGTGACGATAAACAGAAAATCGATTCAACCAAGGAGGTTGAAAATAAGAACAAAAAAGTTTTTGTGAAAAATGATAAACATTTTCCGAAATTGAACAATTCGTATTGTGTCACAATACCCAAGGTCAAACAGGCCTGGGTTGCATTGTTCAAGTAATTGAATTGATTGCATGTGCAGATGTTCCAGAAGACTAATAAATGTCAACATGAAGAGCGGATCAGCCTGGCACGGGAGGCAGATTTCTATGGATGAAAAACAGGAAGTTTGTTTGTTAAAAATAATAAATAAAAAATAAACCAAAAACATAATAAAAAATAGAAAAACGTCAAAATGAAAAAAATGTTGATGGAATATACCGAAACCCTCACGTCTGAACAAACAAAACTTGGTAAAACAACTTTCTCACAAGTGGTTAAACAAATTCTGCATCACATGGTCAAAAATCAATGTTTTTTGAATCATGGGGGTGTTTATGAGAAAAACAGAGCATGCAAAGCAGAAAATGGATGGCGAGATAAAGCTATCTGCATCAGGTTGTCAAATTTTCTTTATATGTTTTGGATTTTAGGGGGAGTAAAAATTTTGAAAATACAAAAACATTTGAAAATTTGAAAAAGTAAAAAACAATAGAAAATGAAAAAAGAGTTTTGTGTACAAAAGAGGAAATGATAGTACATCAGTAACACAGTCACAACATGCTAAAGAAATGGAAATTCAAATGTAATAAACGGTATCACTGATGATATGCCAGTTGGTTTTTACACACTTAGTAAATTGATTTCGAGATATAAACCTAAATCAATAACTTTCTTATCTCGTGGGGAACATCTCTCAGATATATGGACTTAGTACTCCGAAATTTCTTTTGAAAGATTGCCTGATTCTGAGATATTAGGTCTTTATACTTATTGATATCTGGGGTATTATACTTGGTCTTCTGATTTTGCGTCAGCAATGGCCTAGACCTCGTATAATGCTTTTGTAAAGAAGATTCCTAAGTGGAACACACCTTAAGTCGTGCCTTCATCTCTTTGACTGAACGGAAGTTCTAACCTGAGCTCTCAAGGCCTCGCACTAACCCAGAGTACATATATCATATAGGTATATTCACCTGTAAGACTGAATATAGGGAATTATGATACGGGAGTATATTTTGAGGTGGAACACGCGAATAAGTTAAGTTCTTAAAACACTAAATCTCGTATCTTGAATCAATTGAAGTTTGTGTGAAAATTTAAGTGGATCAGTATACTGACAATCTAAGTGAATCGTTTAGAACATTAAAGTCTATAAAAGGTCAACGGTGCCAGTGATGTGTCATAAACTGATATGATCCTCTGACGCAAACTCAAACAAAAATATGTTTGTAAATATTTCTTTAATGCATTTCATTAAAGAAAAGTTACAAAAAAAGATTTTGGGAGTGTTTTAGCATAAACTTTGTAAAATTCAAAAAGATTTTACTTCTGCTTTATGTTTCAACAACTGATGTCTGAAAGCTGAGTTTCAAAATCAAAGTATGCTGAACATGTCTCAGAAAAATAAACAAGTTCATTAAATTGAAACTTGAGGTTTTTAATGAAAAATCTAAAAACAGTTTGTGAATCTCCAAGGTCATTAATTTGGACTTGGAAGATAATTAGATAAGTCAAGGTCATTAGATTGAACTTGATTATCTGCGAAGGTTTAGGATTCCTTGAATGTCAGATATATGAAGTTATTTGATAGGGGAAGAGAGCCAGGTAATTTGTTCCTGCATTAGAGTCAGGTTACAAATTCTGGATGTCCTAAAAAGTTTTAAATGTAAAAATATCTGTGTTAAGAGCTAGGTTTCTCGATTCTAGAGCAGCTAGATATTCTCTCATGTACTTTGAACTGCAATATATTCAGGTAGAGCCAGGTTTACGATCCAAAAACTGAAAGTTGGAAGCTTAAAGCAAGGGGGAGCCTGGAGAGAGAGCTTATCGAAAGGGGGAGCTGCTTAAGCAGGACACATATCAAAGAGGAGTCTGTTAGAGAAAAGGGGAGTCTATGGTGTTGAAGATGTTAAAGTTTCATGAAGACTCAAAAAGAATAAACAAGGTACAAGATTGACAGCAACAATATCCAAGGGGGAGTCCGTGAGTGCATATGTGTATTGCTTGCGTCAATAACGTATCATAGCTGAAAAAATGTTCAAGAAAAGGTTTAGAAGTCCATCCTCACGAAAAGTCCATCCTTGCTAAGGTCCATCCTTGCTAAGGTCCATCCTTGCTAAAGTCCATCCTTGCTAATGGGTTTGTATGTTAGAGAGAATGGGCTTGCACTATAAATAGAGATGGTGTCTTGTTCATTTGTAACTTTTGAGCTTTAGAGTAACAAAACTCTGCTCGTTTGATTTCACGGTTCTGTAATTGTCAGTCAGTAATAGAAATCAACTTTAATTAGCTTGCTTGTGTTCGATATATGGTGCGCGTCTATGTACACAGGTTTTTACAGTGAATTTACACAGGAACTTTGTTTTAATATTTATAAAAATGATTTATACCTTAACATTAAAACACACACAAAAGGACAAGTGTATCCTGTCATATATGTTGCAAAGTATTTGTAAAAGCCAGATATCGATCCATGGAACACAGGCGGAATAGAGTACTAAATCTTTGTCATTAATTCACCAGATAAAAAGATATGTGAATGGGTATTTAACTAAAATTATCTAAAACTATATTTAAAACATAATAGACTCCAAATATGAAAAATATATTATTATCTTGTTTCACAAATAACCTAAACATGTTATCTACATCAGATATGTCTCAAAAGCACTTAATCAATTTTCCAATTGCAAGACAACTAGTTACCGGGTCTAGATTTCTAGCATTATGATTCTTCGGAAAGTTAACGGGATGGTCACACGTTAACCACCTAAAATCATTCATTAGCGAGCTATTGATATTTATTCATGCGAATCTTTAAAGATAGGTTATTTACCGGGTCTGGATTCCTAACCTCACATATCAAAGAAAGCAACATCGATGGTCACAATACAGCCACGAGGATAAGCATTTAAGTAGATCATATAAGAAAATATTTCATCTTACAAGTCTTGATCACAAATCTACCCGGATAGCAATTTCAGACCAAAACTACTAAACAAAGATCATAAACCGTGTCAAGAACATGTAACAACACCATATGATTCGTTAGAACCCTTACGTGCAAGAAAGCATTCTCAATAAAAATAAGATTTATCTTGTATAAAACCAATACCCTGGTCCGGTTTCATGGTGTAAACAAGTTTACAAACAAGTGATTAATCAAGGAATTGTTAACAGTCTTAACTAACCACAGATTCATTATCCAAGACAATCAAACATAATTAAGAACTCAACATCAATGAAACATTCATCATACAATCATGAAGATTTAAACATGAAAAAGTACTAAAGATTCATATAAATAAGATTACAACGTAAAAATCATTCATAAAACAAGTTCATTACTATTATTACATAATACTACATAAACATAACTAACATCAGCTCAATACTTGAACAATGATTAGAATACATGTTTAAGAACAAGGAATCGAACCATAAACAAGCAAGGAATTGATGGGTTGGATCGGTTAAGCTTCCAATCGATCTTTAGGCTTCAATGCGGTCTGATCAGGAGAGCTTCGGAACCCAGAAATCACCCAGAAACATGGAGAAAAACCCAACACCCTAACCAGTAGCAAATTCTACTATTTATAGTGAAAATTTCAATCTGCACGGCCGTGCAGTTGGCCGCACGGTCGTGCACTGGCACTTTTCGGGGGACTTCACTTATTGGATTCGGGTCCAGACAAGTGGACTAGTGGACAAGTTGTCTCGATCAGGATATTGGCACGGTCGTGCCTCTGGTCACACGGTAGTGCGAGGTCATCAGAAGTGTCATCAGATTGTCTGGTCCAGGTAGTGCACGGTCGTGCACTGGGTTGCACGATAGTGCATTCCGAGTAAACAGCGGCACTCCCACTTGCACTATCAGTGCTTCCAGGGTCAGAGCTCTTGCACGGTCGTGCATGTGATCCGCGTGGTCATGCGTGTTCTGGCAGTTCACCAGAATTTTGCCAATTTCATCAAAATTGTATCAGAATTGCCCCGTTTTCACCAGATTTATCTCTCGCACTTTGTTTAAGACCTGAAAATATAAAAGTACCTGATTTGGTACCTAAACATCGCAGTTTCAGTCAAAAACGCTTAAAATGGAAGTAAATTGTGGGGTAAAAACATGTATGATTTAATGTATATCAAACATCCCCACACTTGAACTTTGCTTGTCCTTGAGCAAACTTAAAATAAAGCAAGGCAACAAGTCTAAATTTTTACAAAGTTACTAATTTATTTGGTGGTCAAATTAGTTTTCCAAAAAGTCATCATCAAAGATTTAAAACAAACAAGCTTATTTGGATGTATGAAAAAAAAAAACCAAAAAGCAATGATTCTATGCCCGATTTACTTAGCATGCAAATCTTTACATTTCTCCCAATGTTCACACACACTCGGTTATATTTCTGAATCATACATGTAATGTGTATGTAAAACACTCGATGACTAGTCAATGAATCATACAATATCATAAGCTTGTCAAAAGATCTAATCTCCACCAATTAACATGTGAAAAACATAAATCAAGACGTCTTTGATGGGTTGTAATGATAGGCTATGGTTAAGGGTATGGAATGGACATTTGAAAGTGGTTAAAAGGGTTAAAACTCGACAGTTATTTTCTAGGTTTCTGAACACGTGGCTAAGCTACTTGTGTATGTGTTCGGAGTTTATGATTTTTACAATTCTACTCTCTATTTTCTTTTTAATGATTTCCATAATCCTCATAGAGAGTTCAACAGACAGTTTTTTTAGTACTGAAACATTTACAATAAGCTGAATAGCAAAGGGTAAATATGAAAAGGCTAAATTTGATTAAGTAGGCTAAATATTTGGGTAAAATTTTTAAAAATACGGAAAATAGGCTCAACATGGTGAACTAATGGATAATGTTGGGTGCGGGATATAAACAAAGAAAAAGGCTAACACAAAAGGGTATCCTATTTGCATCTATCATTTTCATGCAATTTTCATGTATTCATGATCTTGCAAAATATTCAAATGACAAGTTCTAAATTACATGAAACATCCGGCTCACTCATTTTCCGCAAAAACAAAGAAGCATTGTCAAGAAATCAGTAAAGGCTAAAAAATATGCTCACATAAACGGAAGAAATGGGTATGAATGTAAATTTAAATATGCAAGTCTTTCTTTTTGTTTTGTCACGCTTTTAGTTATCTTTTTCAAAAATCAATTTGGCCTATCGGTTTTGATCAAATCTGATGCTTTCTAAAGAACACAAGTGACCATTTTTTGTTTTATTTTCTAAAATAAATATGTACAAAAATGAGGACAATCAAGGACAAACAAAGTTAAACCTTTAAACCCCTCCCCACACTTGAACTTCACATTGTCCCCAATGTGAAACACATATTAGTTAAGCGATTATGAAGAGCTAAACTAATAATGTGAAAAGGGATAGATGTACTCCCTCAGAGTTGAAGTGGATTCGTAGGAATAGACTTTTGAATAGAAGTCTTCTAAACTCTGTGTGCATTCTTTACAAACTTGCCAGGTATGTTACTAACTAAAACAGTAAACAATACTATTGATTAAAACGTTAGATAACTAAAACCAAATCCATTATTCAAACAAAAACAAACACACTAAAATGTTTTAAAAACAAACTGAAAGTTTTGAAAACCCAAAATAAAATAAACTATAAAGATTAAAATTACGATAAAACACCAGTGTCTCTGAATGGTGCGCTCCACCTCCTCCTAATCCTCGTCGTTATCATCGTCGTGGTGGCGTGCTCCAGATGAACCCGCCCCGTGATCGCCTGGGTTTCCAAATGGAAACTGTGGAGGTTCTCCGAAGTAGTTTGGATAGGCGTTCTGTAGCCCTCCTAAGATATAAGAAAAGCCTGTGTACATCTCCTCCCTCATAGTGTCCTGTGTGACACTTCGGGTTTTCCCGAGCAACTTTCTTCCTGTAATAGAGTTATGTGTACGTATATTATTAAATGAAGGCTAGTTATTTATTTTGTGCACTATATGATTCTTGGTGTTACGTGTAATATAAATATGAGTATATAATATGTATGCGTGCATTGGTGAACCGAGACTGCAAGGTCTCGACTCGAGACCACCCTACTCTCGAGTGACCCAAAACAGTGGGCCGCACACACTCACATGATTTGGCCCAACAACCCTCCAGCCCTCTCGAAATGCCTTAGGGTGCACGACCCTTGAAAGGGTATAAAACCCTTGTTAGTAGCCGACATTGCCATTTTTGGGCAACCATCACTCTCTCACAATTCCCAAACATTCCATCCTACTCTCTCTCTCACTCTCCCTAGCTTTCTCTCTCTATAAACCCTAAAACATCATCACACACCCTACATTCTTCAGGCCGGCTGGAAGGTGAAAGCTTGAAGCTCGATCATCATTCTATCCTTCACACACACTCTCCCTCAAACAGTTTCGGTTAGTGCCTCATCTTGATTGTTTAGTGATAATATGCATTATGACTAGTGTTTAAGTATGATGAAGGTGTTTGTTTGTTGAATGGTGCACATGTTCTTGTATAATATGCACATTTCTATATGATTAGGAGGGTTGAAGTGATTTGATGATTATTATGGTAGCATGATGTTTAGGTTGTGTGTTAGGTGATATGGAAATGGATGAATGTTGATGATAGATCATATGCAAGCATGCTTTTGTATAACTATGTTGTTTGATTATGCTAGTTGATTAGGAGCTAATAATGATTCATGAATGGTACACGAAATTAGTAAATGCTAGTGTAGGTTTGTTTTGTATAAATATGCTTGCATATGATGAAGATCTGAATGAAGAACAGTTTGGATGATGATAGAATATTTTGAAATTTGCTGATTTGATCCAAATTAGGAATGTACGGATGAGGGCAACATGTTAAGAAAATCCTATTGGTTCGTACAAAGTTTAGACAGGTTCTAGAAAGATTCCATTAGTGTTGCACCAGGGGTTGCGAGTCGAGACCCCCGGTTGCCACTCGAGAAACCTTCGTGACAACTCGAGACCAAGCGGCAGGCTTCAAGGACTCGAGACCAGCAAGATCTCAACTTGAGATCTCCTGATCTCGAGTCGAGACCGGACTTGAGATCCCCAAGGCTACAACACAAACATTCACTACTCGAGACCTTTTGGGATGCGACTCGAGACCTCGTACTCTCGAGTCGAGACTACCTGGTCTTGACTGGGCTGCTTGACTCCGTTATTGGGCCACAGTGTGTGACAACATGTTTTGGGCTGTGTGTTTCCTGCTACTGTTCAAATGGACTATGTGCTACTGTGGTTTAATCTGTTTAAATGATAGAACGGGCCCAATAACGTATAGGACACTGGTGTGATATGTATGCTATGTGTTAGATACATGTAGGATATACGTGACTATTTGTACCCAAGTCTGACCCATACTGGTAACCATACTAGGACGTGGTTGACCAGCACACTTGACCAAGTAAACCATCTGCCGAGCAACCCAAGGTGAGTTCACAACTTTTCTAAAAGCATGCGTTCCCGGTGGTTGGGAAACGGATAAACAATGCTACCTCCTTGTGTGGGGTACAAACGTACTTTTCTCCCCTTGCGTGGGATGCTCAAGTTAATTACTATTTATATTAGATGCAACAAGCAAGACTAAATGAAACTCTATCACTAAAGTCCCTACTCTTGATACCGATTAGTCGCCGGGGCCGGGCGAACGGGTTATTAGTTGATAGCGCTATCTAGGTCTCACCAGCCTCACACCGTGCCTGTTGAGGATTGGTCGTGAACTAATAGACTCAGGCAAAACTCATCAATGATGATAGACATTGACAACGCGGGGCAAACAAACAGAGGTCGCAGAGTATTCGGTATGACGCAGTTTAGTAGCTTACATATGGGGTAGCTCCCCATGGCAAGATATAAATGAGTAAATTAACTATCGAAACAAGTTTTTGGAATTTAAAACTGGACAAACTCGTGAACTCGCCAACTTTGTGTTGACACCCTACTGCATGCTTTGCAGGTACTCAGTGACTCAGGAGCTTGCAGCTTGGGGATGTGTAGTGGACGTCTAAACCCGCATGTTGGGTTCTTTAATTAATGTTGAACTTAAACTTTTGTTTGAACTAATCTACTTTGCTTCCGCTACTTACTTAAACTGTTATTTGAACTTAAAAACTTTTGGATTGTAACTATGGTTATTACTAACCCTTGTGGTTGGTGAATGCTACTATTATTACTGTTCAGTATGATTGATGGCTGGATCCTGGTCAGTCACACGCCTCGCGGTAGTACTCTGCATGTGGATTCAAAGGGTGTGACAGATTGGTATCAGAGCCATTGGTTATAGTGAACTCGGTTTTAAAAAGAAAGTCTTTTTGAGAAAAACCAGACTATAACCCATGACTCGCGACAACACTACACTCCAAGTGCAAGGCTTAATGTATTAAACCTCATGGCTCGGACTTACGTTTACTTGATTACTTGTTGGGTGTTTATGTGGTATTATACGTACTGGTGTGCCTAGTTAGATGTATGCATCCCTCTTCTACCTCATTCTTGCTACACTATGACGTCGCACTCATACTGTGTTTTCTGGCTATAAAGATAATGAGCGGACGCGGAAGAGGAAACGTTAACATGACTCAGGATCAGTTAACTAACCTGATTAACACGGTGGCTGCAGCTTTCGCAGCCCACCCTGGAGGTCAACCTGCACCCGTGCAACCACGTGTCTGCACCTTCAAAACATTCATGGATTGCAAGCCTCTCCCTTTTAATGGCACTGAAGGTGCCATAGGTCTTCTGCACTGGATTGAGAAGGCCGAATCTGTGTTTGCTGTTTGCGAGTGTCCCACTACTAGTTGGGTGAAGTTTGCTACTGGTACGCTTGAAGGAAACGCGCTTTCATGGTGGAAGGCACAAATTCAGATGCTTGGGTTGGAGACTGCCAATGCCACTACTTGGGAAGACTTCAGGAACTTGATCACGGAGGAGTACTGCCACAGGAATGACATTCACAAACTCGAGAACGAGTACTATGAGCTCAAAATGGTTGGATCAGAAATTGAGACCTACACCAAGCTGTCCAACGACTACGCTGCTCTCTGTCCAAACATGTCTCAGCCTGCTTATCAAAGGATCGAACTGTACATCAAGGGTTTGGTCCCTGAAATCCAGAGTTTAGTCACTTCAGCCAACCTCACTACAATTCAGCCAGTCATTCATTTAGCTCACCGACTAACCGATCAGGCTGTGGAGCAGGGCAAGCTGCCCAAAAGGATCAGTGCTACTACTGAAGTTCCAAGTGACAACAAGCGTAAGTGGGAAGGCAACCAGGTGAAGGATGCCAACCCCACTCAAGCCCCAGCACAGCAAAGGAAGTATGACAACAACAAGGGTCCTCAACAACAGGGTGGTACCAAGGAAACCGACCCAAGTGCAACAAGTGCAATCGCCATCACAATGGTCCTTGTGAGAAGAATCGCTGCTAAAGGTGCAACAAGTTGGGGCATGAGGCCAAAGACTGTAGAAGTCCGTATCCAGCAAAGCAGAACCAACAACAACAGCCGCGACAATAGCAGCAACAGCAGGGTAACAACCGTGGCTGCTACAAATGTGGAGCAATGGGACACATGCGGAAGGATTGCCCTGAACTGAACCAGAACCGCAACAACAATCAGGGCGCTGGGAACAACGATCACAACAACAACAATGCTGGCAACGGCGCTAGAGGAATGGCCTTCGTGATTGGAGCTGAAGAAGCGAGGAATGATCCCAACGTCGTAGCGGGTAAGTTCCTACTCGATGACCGTTATGTTTCTGTATTGTTTGATTCTGGAGCCGATGCTAGCTATGTATCCCTACGTGTTAGTAAGAGGCTTAAGCATATGCCTACGCCGTTAAACTCTAAGCGCGTCGTCGAATTAGCTAATGGTAGAAACATCGAGGCCTCACACGTTGTCAGTAACTGCAAACTCGTACTAGCTGACTAGACCTTTTCCATCGATCTCTTTCCTATCGTTCTTGGAAGCTTCGACGTCGTCATTGGTATGGATTGGTTATCTAAACATCGGGCTGAAATCCTCTGTCAAGAGAAAGTCGTTCGTATTCCCTGTCCTTGTGGCGAATCCCATATCGTTCAAGGTGACAAGTGTGGAGCTGTCACAGGCATCATCTCGTTCTTAAAGGCCCAGAAGTGTTTGCAAAAAGGGCATACTGCTATCCTAGCACTTGTCACCGACACACAGGAGAAGGAAAAGAGGATCGAATATTTTCCTGTCATACGCGACTATCCTGAGGTATTCCCTGAGGAATTACCTAGACTCCCTCCCCACCGTCAGGTCGAATTTCAAATCGAGCTAACTCCCGAGGCAGCACCCATAGCTCGTATACCTTATCGACTAGCCCCCGCTGAACTGAAGGAACTTTCTACGAAGCTGCAAGAACTATTGGATAAGGGTTTTATCCGTCCTAGTTCGTCACCCTGGGGAGCACCAGTGCTCTTTGTCAAGAAGAAGGATGGCATGTTCCGTATGTGTATCGACTATCGTGAGCTGAACAAAGTTAGCATCAAGAACCATTACCTATTTCCACGTATTGACGATCAATTCGACCAGTTGCAAGGGTCGAGCTACTACTCTAAGATTGAACTGCGATCCAGTTATCATCAGTTGAGAGTCCGCGACGAGGACATCTCCAAAACTGCGTTCAGGACTTGTTATGGTCACTACGAGTTCCTCGTCATGCCTTTTGGAATGACCAACGCACCTGCGGTTTTCATGGATCTCATGAATTGAGTATGCAAACCCTACCTCGACAAGTTCGTGATCGTGTTTATCGATGACATCCTGATCTACTCGAAGAGTCAAGAGGAGCATGAACAACACCTGCGTCTTATTCTTGAACTCCTTCGCAACGAGTAACTGTTGATGTGCGCAAAAAGCAACATAAAAATTACATCAATTGTGGCATAAAACTAACCCTTTTTTAGTACTAATGTTGGAAAAAGTATGTTTTTGTCTTCCTTTTGTATTTTCAGGATTAAATGAGCTCAAATGAACAAAAGAAGCAAAAAGGCAGCTAAATCTAACATAAATACAAGAAAAGGAATAAACGTGGCATGCCCGACCCCTCGACAGCATCCTCCCAAGCAAAAGCAAGAAGACAGAAGGCTGAACACGCCCCGTGCTCAATGAGCACGGGGGCGTGCCCAAGTGTCTGCAGAAAAGACAAAGTTGTAGAAGCTTCTATCACCCACCATGGGGGCGAGTCCAGCGGACATGGGGCCGTGGTCAACTCTAAGATTCGCAGAATCTGGGAAAATCTTGATAGTACAGATACGCTTCTGCACACGGGGTCGTGCTCAGCGGACACGGGGGCGTGGTCAACTAATGCAGACAAACTACAATTAATGAAGAAAGAGAAGATGGGTTGACACGGGGCCGTGTCCGGGCTTCTGTGTAGGCTATAAATAGGGGTGCTTGGCTCATTTACAAACCATCCCTTGGCAAACCACCTCTCTCACACTTCACCCACCCACCACCACCATCACAACCCACATCCACCACCATCATCCATCATAGAGTGTGTGAGTAGTCTCAGGATCCAAGATTGATCGTAAGAGTTCTTGACAATTAAAGGCCATGTTTGCTTAAGTCTCTTACATCACTTGGTGAAGACAAGTGTCTAGTGTAATACTTTTTATTTTTAATCTTTTCGCACTTTTTATTTGGTTATGTATTAATGACTTTAATAACTAGTTTCTTATGTTGAAGGTGAGTCTTCCTTATCATTTGTCCGTGGTGTCTTGGCATTATTTTACTGTCTATATAAAATAAAAGATTTTCATCATTCATATCTCCACGGTCTATATGGAGATATGTTGGCTACCTGGTCGGGGGTTAAGGGAATGGTTTGGTAAGAGTCTTGCCTTGTTCAGTGTATAGATCCTGCAAGGACCTGGGTCAACTTTAGTAGGACCTCCTTCAATACCCACTGGTATTGGATGGCGGGGGTCCGAACTCCTTGATCCCCTCATATGTAAACTACTATTAAAACATTAACCCGACTATTTAGGACTGTATCCCTGCTGACTCAGACTACTTAGCCGAGGGTAACGTCACCTTCAAAATAGGGGCCTACCACATTACGCATTAATAACTTAATTAATTATCTTTCAATAATCCAACCCTTTAGGATTGTATCCTTGCTGACTCAAACTACTGGGTTGAGGGTAACGTCACCTTCAAAAGAGGGGCCTACTACTATAACTAAGATAATCTCTTAAAAAGTGCAAAAGTGCGGAAATAATCAAAGGTTACACTAAAAACGAGTCGGATCCAAGTGATTCATCTTGTCTATCTGTTTTATTTTTATTTTCAGCATTTTTAGTTTTTATTTTCTAGTTTAAGACATTTTTCTAAACTTTGATTTGATTAGACGTTGAGGATAAACCGGTACTAAAATCTCTTGTGTCCTTGGACGACCTCGGTATCTTACCAACACTATACTACGCTCACGATGGGTGCACTTGCCCATATGTGTGTTTGGTGTTAGTAAAATATCGTGTTTTATAAATTTAAAACTTGACTAACGTGTAAAAAGGGCTAAAAATATACATAAAAATCTATAACACCACACGCGCATCAAGTTTTTGGCGCCGTTGCCGGGGACACAAGGATTTTAAGAAAGCTTAAAATCGACGGCCTAATCAGTTTTTCAAAACTTTTTCCAAACGCGCGCACATTTTTCTGCATTCTATTTAGTTTTGCATTTACAGTAGGTTGAACACAGGCCGTGCTCACTGAACATGGGGCCGTGCTGCATATTTTTCATAAAAACACCCAGATACAGAGTCTGAACACGGGGTCGTGCTCACTGAACACGCCCCGTGCTGCACAAAACCAGTAACTTTTATTCAAACGCCCAGATACAGATCCTGAACACGGGCCGTGTCCACTGAACACGGGGCCGTGTCCAGCCTCTGTTTCCGTTTTTATTTTTGTTTTCTGGTCTCGAGACTCTGTTGTGGTCTGCTGAGTGATTCGTATGGATCAATACTCAGGAGGCTACAACTACACCTATGAGGAGGATGATTATAGGGAAGACTATTGCACCATTTGTGGTGACCCGCACTCAGTTCAATATTGTGACTTATGTTATGGGTGATTTTCTGCCTGTATATCCTAACTAATATTCTGACTTTGTTTGTTTTATTGTGACCAGGATGCCGGATCAAGATATTGGTAACATCCTGATACGATATCCTGGTAGTAACTAATTAACTCACGTGCAGATTGAAAGGTGCAAGTCTCTAACGTTCAAATGGACTTCTTCTCCTCAAGACTCGGGCAAATCAGTTAGATTATAGACGTTGAAGCCGAAAGACGTGGACTACAACTTTCACATATGGAATATTCGCTGAATCCCGGGATAATAGGATAGTTAGTTAGTTTCTTTTACTATAAAAAGGATTGATCGGATCAGATTAGAACACACAATCACTCGCACACTCTTTCTCTCTAGCTACTAACACTCACAACACACTTGTATTCAAATCACATTGTAACACTTAGTTGATCCGCATCATATCCTGCACTGTATCCTGACATTTAAAGTAATAAGAAGAACAAGGCAGCTGCGATTGTCAGCTCCTGAGGTTTTGTGCGGCGATCTAGATTGATCAAGGGCTTTCCTTGTACATCCTGTGTCACCCTTTACATTTTTGCTCATTGTTTGGTCATAGATATTGCTCAATATCCTGAGCCGTATCCTGAAACTGTTTTTGCAAACAACTTAGTTAGCATATTTTCAACACATTTTCTTAGCACACTACCTCACTTAACTAATTTGATCACTTAATTGCTTCGGTAATTTTTTACCAAAACAATTTGGCACCCACCGTGGGGCAAGTGGTGCTATTTCTATTAAAAGCTTTTGCAAAATCGTTACTTGGCTTTGTATTTTCAAAACTTTTTACTACACTATTTTCAATGGCCTCGAGATCAAACATGAGCTCTTCCACCATGTCAGCTACAACCTCTGCAACAATTGGTTCGGTGCTTCCACCACTTCCTCCGAGATCACAAGCCTCTTCTCAAGGAACTGAAATTCATGTGGCTCGGGATGTTATCCCCGCTCGCAATATTCAGGGATCCGGTTGTGACACCTGTGCCTCCACGGCCATCAAACAGATACCAAATTAATGAAATATTGTATTTCATACTTGGGATTTGTATAAATATGTGTATCATTTGCACATATCAATTCTTGTTCGATTTCGAGCTCTAAATCGCTTTCTGGAAAGTTATACGCGAACTGATGCGTAAACGTAATCAGTTTAATGCGAAAAGCACTCCGGGATAGTGACATAGGCTTAACATACCTTAAATAACCTTTACATAACTTAGAAATAAGTTTTGAAGGCTTTGGTATGGCAAAATCAAGTTTATTCGCTTACAGGGACTAATTTTGACAAACTGCGAAAGTATGCCGAATTGTACTGTAACGGACATTCCGGAACATGATCATAAGTTAAACATACCCTAAATATCCTTTAAATAGCTTAGAAATAGGCTTTGAGGTGTTCGGTATGCTAAAATAAACTTTTTGGTCATTCAGGGACTAAAAGCATCAAAAAGTGCATAGGTTTGCATTTTCGCGCATATCTTACGTTCTGAATACATCCGGACATCCAAAAATTTATGTAATCAATAAAATATTTTATTTTAGTGATTGGCTTGATAAAATTCCATTCGTCGCATAATTTGGATCGTTTTCGCGTCCGTTCGTGTTTCGTCGTAATTAACCGAATAACGTGATCGTACGACCAAACGAACCTACATCCGACATATTTTTGAGCATGTTTCATGTCCCCTATACTTAGGCATCATTTTAGAGCCTTAAATTTGGTTTAACGGGCTTTAGACGTATCGAAAATGGGCCTAAACAACTATAGGGACCAAAATAGCAACATTTGAAACTTGTTGCTGAACTGTGCAGCCCAGGCGGGCCGCGTAGGCCTTCCTTGGGTCTTACGCGGGGCGTGTAAACCTTCCAGATGTGCGGAAAGTTGTTTACAGCCATTTCCAGCTACTTCCAGCACTTGCAAACGGTTTTTATGCATTCTAGGGGATATTTTGGGGTGCCCATGGTATTCTAAAACCATGGGCACACATGTAAGGTCAAGATCGAAGCTCGGTTTTCGATGAACGATCTTAGGGGCTCTCCAAAAACTATAAATACCCCCACCCATTTGCCTTCAAACTCACACTTGATCGGATTTGTTCTCTAAGTTGGAGTGTTATCACTTCATACCTGAGAATAATTGGATCAAACTTCCATTCTTGGACCTTTTGTAAGTATTCTTTCGTTCTTTTACGCGTTTTAGCACGAAAGTCAAACTGTGTTTGACTTTCTGCATTGACCAGTTTATGGTCAACACGAAGTTCGTTTGAACTTCGTAACGTGAGCGTAATCACGATGGTTATAGTCCCTTGTGACTATACCTACTGATTACCACGTTATCTAGGCATAGTGACGAGTTGTA
Source organism: Helianthus tuberosus (assembly GCA_030545235.1). Classification (NCBI taxonomy): domain Eukaryota; kingdom Viridiplantae; phylum Streptophyta; class Magnoliopsida; order Asterales; family Asteraceae; genus Helianthus; species Helianthus tuberosus. The sequence continues at coordinate 4,641 of JARYGA010025380.1, read as the reverse complement.
GTTTCGGTCAAAATGCGTGTTCTTGCGTATTTTTCAACCAAACTACTTTTAGGTATCAAAACCGTTTGTTTTGATACCAAACCTGTTTTCAAACTTCATTAAACATGTTTTAACATGTTTAGCTCATCACTTTAGGTTTAGTGCTTATATAGGGTCGTAAGGTAAGCGGTCTAAACAACCGCTTAGACTTTCGAACCCGACCCATTTGGTCGATCATTAGGATCTGACCAAACACATTAGGTGACCATAGTTGTATAGGGAATAACCTTCCGAGGTTATTCCTTATGGTCACTTCGTTTAAGTAGTTGTATGATAGGTAGTTTATATGCCTTAGGAAAATTACCAAAATGCCCTTTTTACGCATAAATTCATTTTAAGCATATGTAACCTAAATTTTGACATCTAAACTAATTAGGCAACATTATTAGACATGTTAAGGCATATATTACTTGTCATAGGACTAGTTAGGCGGTCCAAACACGTTTTACGAGAACGACGCGTTAAAGTAGCGTAAGCTGCCTAAACGGGTCGTAATGGGTCGTAAGCACTTAGGTTAGGTTTCCTTTTTAGAATGTAGGCTTTGTTAAACAATATTACATGAGTTCCTATACTCATTTGGTTTACGAAACCTCATTCTATCCGATCCCCTGATTTAGGTCCGGTTATTAACATAGTTACCTATATTAGGTGCCGTTTGATTCCGTGATCCCTTTAGCTTTGCTTGGTTGTTGTTCAAGACTTCTAAGCACCCTCAAGTGAGTACATAGTTCCCATCTTTTACTGTTTTTCAAACGTTTTGGGGTGAAACACATGTGCCTACTTGTTACTTTTGTGCTTTCCATGTTTTTATATCATATACTTGTTATGTTCATTAGTACACTTATAGTACATGATTTCATTATGTTTTGCTATGTATGTTCACTTAGCATGCTAGCACATTGTTTTACGTTGCATTTCTGTTGCATATGTTTACTCAGCATATGGACACATTGTTTTACATTGCATTTCTGTTGCATATGTTTACTCAGCATATGGACACATTGTTTTACATTGCATTTCTGTTGCATAAGTTCTCGAAGCATATGGACACATTATTTTACATCACATTTCATGCCATGTATGTTCATTTGTTGCATACTTAGTACATTATATCATAAAACATGCTTACATTTTGGTATGACATTTGGTTTGTTTAAATGGGATAAAAATACATTCATTAACATTGATCACGCCGTTCGTTAGTAGGTAGTGGTACCATAGGAATCGACAACTCCTGTTCCTGAAATCCTAGGTTTGTTTGAGTGGATGGAATGACTGAATTCGATACACATAATTTAGATAAACCTTTAACTTCGTTTAAGGGTTTATCGCCACAGTCTCAAGGCTTGGATGTATGCATTTTCACAATACCGCATAGATGTTTGTATCAGTAAAGCATGCATTATTTTACAAAACATAACTTTTGATTATAATTTATCAAATGCATTGTTTTGTTTATTTCTTTCATATAGGGTTGAGTAAATGCTTTTAATCAATAAATGCTTTTATTCACTATACATTACATTTGTTTACACAATAACATTTCAACATTTGTTTGAACATTACATTTTGGTGGTTTATTTGGTAAATGATTTAAGTAACGAGGCGTGTGTAATATGATAAAAGCATGGTGGATACGCCGCTGGTACTTCCTATATATAAGTGCTTTTATGGTATTACATATCGTAGCGTCACTTAAACCATTTCAAGTTAGACATAATACATTTTACACTTATATCACATCTTCATGAAACATTGTTTTACAAACAATATATTTTATACAAACTCATTTTACTTGGTCATTATTTATCTGTGCATCATTCTTTTATATCATCTGATTTCTTATCACTGTTTGTATGATTTATAAAAGAAAACATTTTATAAGGTTCATGACTAATTTTTGTTAAACATTCTTTTAAACTTATAAGTCATGAATCCTAAATCAATAAAACCTATGTATCTCACAGGCATTTTTATGCTGACGTACCTATTTTCACATGTGTTTCAGGTGTTGTTGTTAGTTGATTATGATGCAAACATAGGATTGGACGAAGGCCTTAGTGACATTAAAAGATGTAAGACTAGTTAATTATGTTATGTTTCCTTGTTTTTAAGACAATGTAACCTCTTGTAACTTAATAAAACAAAACTTCAATTTCCATGTGTTATGAAACAATGATTCTGTTACAACACTCCCCGACGATTCCGCCACGATTTGTTGTTTTACGTGGTCGAGGTGTGACACCGGTCCTGTTTTGGCCTCTAATGAAGAGATTCTAAATTTGTTTGGTAGTGTACAGGAATAGATGAGGCAGCAGCAAGAGACCAACCAGATGCTGATAAGAGAGATACAACTCTTGAAATCCAGCTCGAACAGGATCACTGAGGATACTGTCACTCCCTTACAACCTAGAGCTCTGAACTTCAATTATGCAGTATATACTGAGGAAAACCATGGGGAAATATTGTGCCTAGCCATCCCCAGAATCATACTCCTGAGATACCCTCTTTAGTTAGGGTGCCAACTGTGAGAAGCTCAGGATATGCTTCAGGATATGGCTAGAATCCTCAGACTGGTAACGTATCTAATAATTATAATACTTTTGCTACTAATGGTGTTGGATCTTTGCAGGATGCAGGTATGACATCAGCACTCTCCAGGGAACTTCAGAAATTGAAGGATATGATATCCAGTGTACCTGGGGTGGTCCAACCAATTCCAGAAGTATCCCAAGACAGCCACAGGATATCCCAGTTTGCGCATCCTATTTGTGATGCTGAAATCCCAAAAAGATTTCAGAGCCCCAACATGAAGCTCTATGATGGAACCACGGATCCTGAGGAGCATATTGCCCAGTATAGGGAAAGGATGGAAATCAACCCTATCCCTCCGGATCTTAAGGAAGCATGCCTATGCAAGGGTTTTGGTTCTATCTTAACAAGATCAGCCTTAAAATGGCTCTTAAACGTTCCTCCTCACTCAATTACATCATTTGCTCATTTAGTGAATTTATTTAATAGTCAATTTTCTTGCAGTCGAAGTTTTGAGAAACTAACCAGTGATCTTTACAGGATAACTCAAGGACCTCAGGAATCCTTGAGGGATTATGTGAACAAGTTTAGTCGGGAATCCTTGGATATCCCACATCTTAATGTTGCAGCAGCTATGTAGGCTTTCAAGATGGGATTGCAAAAAGATTCTCAATTTTACCAGGATCTTGTAATGAATCCCTGCAGGAATCTGGACGAAGCTCGTAACAGGGCTTTAAGATATATTCGACTGGAGGATGACAAAAAGATGCAAGAGAGGATGAATTCGTCCACAACCTATGAGTCAACCAACAGGAAATCAGAATCCTCGTATAAACCATATCGCTCTAAGCCATATGACAGAAATGATGACAAAAAAGTGAATGCTGTTGAAGATGAGGATCCTGAGAAGTATCCTGAGTTGTCTGAATATTGTTTTTCTGTTAATATACCTGAATTGATGTATGCTATGCAGGGTTTAGGAGACAAAACGAGATGGCCCCGGAAGAATCAACAAAAAGCTGATTGGAAAGATAAGTCCAAATGGTGTGCGTTCCACGAGGATTTCAGGAACGTTACTGAGGATTGCATTGCTTTTAGGAAAGAAATAAGCTATCTCTTGAGCAAGGGATATCTAAAGGACCTCATGGGAAGAAAGAAAAACAAGGGGCAGGATCCTGAGAAGGATCCTGAACGAGCAGCATCACCTCCTGCGGATGCCAAAATAATTAACTTTATTTCAGGGGGATCCGACATCTGCGGGACGTCATATTCTGCGGCGAAAAGGCACGCGAAGGAAGCCAAGGCAGAGAGGGGAGATAAGCCAACCAGGATGTCAACCCTCACAACTGATAAAGTGATCATGTTCGACAGCGATGACAGGGATACTGTCCAGGATCCTCACCATGATTGTTATGGGCGATTTTCTGCTTATATATCCTGGCCAATATTCTAACTATGTTTCTTTTGTTGTGATCAGGATACCGGATCAGGATATTGGTAACATCCTGATGCGATATCCTGGTAGTAACTAATTAACTCACGTGCATATTGTTGTTACCAGTCTCTAACGGTCAGGTGGACTTCTTATCCTCAAGACTTGGGCAAATCAGTTATATTATGGACGTTGAAGCCGGAAGACGTGGATTACAACGTTCACATATGGAATATTCGCTGAATCCCAGAATAATAGGATAGTTAGTTAGTTTGTTTTACTATAAAAGGGATTGATCGGATCAATTAAGGCACACAATCTTTCGCACACTCTTTCTCTCTAGTTGCAAACACTCACAACGCACTAACACTTGTATTCGAATTACATTGTAACACTTAGTAGATCCGCATCATATCCTGCACTGTATCCTGATATTTGAAGTAATAGAAGAACAAGGCAGCTGCGATTGTCAGCTCCCGAGGTTTTGTGCCGGCGATCTAGATTGATCAAGGGCTTTCCTCGTACATCTTGTGTCACCCTTTACATTTTCGCTCATTGTTTGATCATAAATACAGCTCGATATCCTGAGCCGTATCCTAAAACTGTTTTTGCAAACAACTCAATTAACATATTTTCAA
>JARYGA010025379.1:0-53595 GCA_030545235.1 Helianthus tuberosus | reverse complement strand
AATTTTAGTTTTGAGCAGTGGTTGGAATAACCATCTCACCTTAAAATAAGCTTTTCTATAATAATTGATATGTAAGTATTAAGGCTACTCCTTTGGAGACTTTGTATAGATGGAATGTTAAATATCTATTGTTAGATAGAGAATTGGTAAGTCCAATTATCAAGATCTGAAAGTTTCCTGGGAGACAACAAATAAGATCATACAAATCCATAATCGATTGTAGGTTGCCAGTATACGGCAGGAAATCAAGGAGTTATGAAAATAGCAAACTTTCTAAGTTCTTGTTAAGGAAAATGGTTTAACAAAAGATATCACCCAGGAAGGGTGTACCAAAATTGTTAAATTATCAGGCTAGTTAAGCTCTGAATATATGGAAATCATTTGAAGGAAATCGAATGTATCAAGATCAAGTAGCTTGTAAGCTAAAACCTATTTAAGGAGTTTGGCGGAGCTCGAAATACATTGCACACTAGTGACTGAAGGAGGTGTTCCGCCAATAAGTCAAGGAGCACTATCACAAATTGGTATGCGGATTTACGATGTGATAAACATCCTATATCGATTGAGGATCGACAGGTTAAGAAGCTTCGAAGGAAGCAAGTACCAATTGTAAAGTTCAAATGGGATGCCCGTAGAGGTCCCGAGTATACGTGGGAGGTTGAGTCCACGATGAAAGAAAAGTACCCTTATCTATTTCAGTAAATCTCGAGGTCGAGATTTCTTTTAAGGGGGTGAGGATGTAACACCTCGAAAATTTACGTCCTATAATGTCTTGACACGTGTCATAACCTTTGAACGTGTGAAAGAATGTTCTTGAAGGACTAAAGTTGACAAACAATGAAACTGTGTAAATACAAGGGTTCAAAGTGTCAACAACGAATAAATATACTTTACAATAACCCTACATGATGTTTATAACCTTAAACGAATGGATCATGGATCATACGAAGCGAATTGTGAAAGAAAGTGAGAGATTACAAACTACGGGGGTTAAATGTGTCAACATGTTTAAGATATACCTCTGAGTGACCTTTTAGCAAACCCGAAGCCTTGTAATGATTAATTATGCTCACTAGAATGTACCATAAAAATTTCACCAAGTTTCGTTACCATATGAGAAAGTTGTGATAATATTCGTGTGTGAGGGTTAGAATCGTCAACAATGAAAATTAGGGCTTTTCGGGTGATCACGAAGTTACCCGAGGACTTGACAAAGTGGGTATAAGTATTAAAGCCCTCATGTGTCAATATTAAAGGATAAGAATGCTGGAAAACAAGTGAAAACGACCTTTCGGGGGACCAAGGACCAAAACGCAATAAAGAAAAACATGTTTACCTGATCAGAAGGGCCACGCGGCCCGCCTAAGATATATCAAAATCTAACGCGGGCCGCCTGCGACTGCCAGATGCGAAATATAACAGCCAGCTGCCTGTTGCTGTCATAACCGACTTAAAACACCGGATTTCGATTCTATGGGCTTGTCTATACTGGTATATAGCTTATAGTGGACACATGCATGCATCTTGGATCATCCTAGACCCATTTGGCATCAAATTGGAAAGATCAAAGTTCACTTATAAGTCACATATTACAACATACAAGCATATTTCAACTTCTGGACATTTTGAGGAGCTCAAGAACTGATACAAGACTTCCCAATCATCCATTAGACGTATGTAAGTGTTCTTGACCCTTCTCGATTGGGTTATGCTTAGTTTATAGCCTAGAAGTCAAACCGTCGTAATTACGGTTTGACTTGACGATAAATCATAAACGGTCCAGAGTTTTGTCGAAACGAAAGTTGTTACAAGTTGGTAATATTGTGGACAATTAACCCTTAAAAGGGCACCCTTTCATTCCCGATCTAACTATGTCGTTTGTCGAGTCAAACTTTTTCTGAAAAAGTCAACGGAACCATTAAACATGTAATTAACGATACAGAAGGCGTGTAATCTGTTGTAACATGCATATAACTTGAAAACAAGTATAATAACTTGTCTAAGCTTGTTTGAATCGACAAATCTCTGTTTTGAACCGATTCGGAGCCGAAAGTCACGTAGTTTGACTTTCTGCTTTGACTTCGATTCTGACCCGGTTTTGATAGGTTTAGACATGCCTTAAAGTTCCATTAGGACCTTGTTACATGTTAGTATAATCCTCTGCGTTTATAATACCCGAATCCTTAACTATCAGACGTTTCCGTTAAATGCCTAAATAATGACCATAATGCCCTTATGACCGTAGAACGAGATTTTTGAAGATGTGAAAGTACAAAAGTCTTTGTTACTGATTATTGAACATGTCTGTAAATTTTCACGTCAATCGGAAGTCTAGATTAGGAGTTATGCTTAATGACGTAATTATAAACACTTTTATTAATTAAACGACGTCATTAGCATAAAGCCTATCTAAACCAAATTTTTGACACCAAACCTTTTACCCACTGATGTTAAATAATATTTTAGGATTTTTGAAGATTTTTAATTATTTTTAAACTGATCATAAGCTAGGTTTATCGCCTTAATTCGGTAAATACCGAATATGCCCTTTTCGGGTATAAAATGAGTTTTACAAGTTCTTTTGCTACAAATCCAATTGCTACTGATTTTAAATAATAAATGAAGTGTTTTGAGCCTGTTTAAATGATCAGAAAACTTAGAATCCTATTATAAACCGTACGTCGCTTAAAACGGCTTTATACGCGTATTATACGCGTAGTTTGAGTTTAAAACCATTTTGTTTCATAAGACATAACATAAAATGTTATAACCTGTTAAAATAAATTATTTTCCTGATTTATTCAGACCCGAATCACAGGAGTTGAATTAATCCCTTTTTATAATCTTTAAAATGACCAAAATACCCCTTCGGGGCTTAGTTATAGATTAAACTCGTTTTGGGCATAATGGAAGGTATCCTACTGATATCACAACATATTTAAGGCATGTTAACTTAGGAAACCTGTTTAGGACTCTTATGGTTACCCGTTACGCTTCATACGCGTTCGGTTCGGTTTATGTAACTAGTTTACATAAATTAGCCGAAATGGGTCAAACCTTATCGGTTTTATCTCAAAATCCAGAATGTGTATAATATACCCATATTATACAAGTCTCCGAACTTTTCGGGTCTAAATCACATTCTATTCCAGTCTTCGCCTTATCATGCGTTTGAACCGTATCTTCCTTTTGAAAACTAATCGGTCTAAGTCAAGGCTTAATTCAAAGACCCGTTAGGATTCTAATAGGTTATTAAAAACCTTCGTTCCAGATTTAGGAGCCCAGTAAAAGCTATCTGTACTTGCTGATTTGATACGGCTGGGATTGAATTTATATTTAGCTCAGGTAAATACTTTTAACTTATTTTCCCTATACGGGCTTGGGGTACGGTATATAAAATACCGCTTGGTCGGGAATTGAATCTTTAATTGTATGGTGGTTAAAGTATTGAGATGTTCCGTTTAATTTGTTTTGTTTGCTTAAAGCCTTTGGGGGTTAATGACCGTTGTCCCGGATATCCCTGGCATCATTTTACGAAATGGCCACGACCTTAGCACACAGGTGTAGGCGTACACCTGTCAGTGTCTCATAATTAAAGTGGTGTGTCCATTAATCTTTAACCCGGCTCGATCCGGGCTACTGAACGCATAAGAAACATGTAAATCCTGTACAAGTTTATATATTTAAATAAGTAACCCAAGTTATAAAATATTATTTGTGCCATGTGCATTCAAATCAATCATTTTTAAAAACCTTTTCAAATGAGTCGGTTGATTGTATTTACCAGTGTAAACTGACGTATTTTCCCAAAAAGGCTAAGTGCAGGTACTAATCGGAATTGGCTGGCTACTCCTAGCATCAATAAAGAGTTTCGCAAGCTTAGATGCCTAAAGTCTGTTGAACAGTGTTATTTTATTTTCGATCCGCCTGTGGATCCCTTACTTCCGTTGTAATATTGTGATGATACATTATTTCGGATTATAATATATTTATCCTTTTGCTTCCGCTGTGCATTTATATATTGTGTTGTTTGACTATGATGTTGCCAACCACGTCACGTTACTCCCCTACCGGGCCCACCGGTAAAGTGTGGAAATATTGGGGTGTGACATAGGTCCATAACAAGCATCAAACCGTAAGTCGTCGTGAATATATAATATTTATATTTTTAGTCGAAATCGTCCGTAACGCGCGTAGGTCCTTAAGGTGCGTCGAAATGTAAGTCGTCGCAAATATATATTTCTTTATATATTTAGGAGAATTCGTCCGTAACGCGCGTAGGTCCGTAACGAGCGTCGAAACCTAAGTCGTCGTAGATATATAATGTTTATATTATTTAGTCGAAGTCGTTCGTAACGCGCGTAGGCCCGTAACGAGTGTCGAAACGTAAGTCGTTGTAAGTATATAATATTTATATTATTTATTCGAAGTCGTCCACGATGCGCGTAGGTCCGTAACGAGCTTCGAAACGTAAGTCGTCAAAAATATATAATTTTTATTATATTTTTAGTCGAAATCATTCGTAACGCGCGTAGCTCCATAATGAGCATAGAAACCTAAGTCGTCGTAAACATATAGTATTTGTATTATATAGTTGAAGTCGTCTGTAACGCGCGTAGGTCCGTAACCAGCGTCAAAATGTAAGTCGTCGAATCCGTAACGAGCGTTGAATCCGTAACAAGTTCAAAAAACAGTTATATTTTTTTAAATTAATTAAAAAATGTTATATTTTTTAAAAATATAATTTAAAATTTTTATATTTTGTAAAAAATTGATTAAAAATTTGTTTATTCATGCAGATATGGATGTCGTTGTTGGTAAAGGGAAAGGACGAGGTGTTGGCTTTGGAGGTGTCAGACGTGGTGTCGGAGGTGGCGGTGGCGGTGGAGGTGGCGGATGTGGTAGAGGTGGATGGGCGGGGGCGTCGGTGGGCGGTGGGCATGGGCGTGAGCATGGGCGTGGACGCGGTGGCCCAGACGTGGATCCGTTGCTAGATATTCCTTATCTTGAATTCGATGAGAGGAGCGAGGCTTTTCACAGATGTGAAAAGTTTCGGCGTATGTAGATCGGTGGCTACGCGTCCATCGATTGGTCGGCTCTCGAGGAGGTGGACGATGCGGCGAGAGCCAGAGGGTTCATTGGGCACGATACTCCATAGGAGAGGTATACTATTTGTTACTGTGTTTTCTTTGTTATGTATACGAAATGGATATTAACTACGTCGTGTAACAGGTTGTTCGATATTGCATACATGTCGTCGTTCAGGGTCATGGTGTGGGAGTTCTTGTCGTCTTTCGACTTCGCTCCCATGCCTCCAGACCAGCCGGATGTAACGCCCTGCTATTTCGTACCTTCTATATTTGGAAACCTTTGTTTATAATCCTATTCTTGGAAACTTTGCGTTCTTGTAATCGCCGTTTCAATGTAAGCTTTGAAGAATCCGAGACTTGAATCACAATGAAATTCTCGTTTGAACGAAATATTATCCAAGGATTCTTTATTTATCGACACTTGATACTCGTTAAACTAGTTAAAACCCTTAAAATAATGAGAATCGGAAGCTTCATGGATAATCGTTTAAAGATTTTTTTTATCCTAATTTAAAATCGTTTATAAATATGGTTATTTATCTATCCTATTTTATTTAATTAATTAAATTAATTAATATTACTAGTTAAAAAGTTTATTTTTATATTAATCTATTTAGTCTTGTTGAAGTTTCAAAGGTAGTTAATGGTAAAAACAAGTTAACCTAGTTAGCAAACTAAGTTAAATTACCTAATTAAATTACTTAGATAACCTAATTAATTTAAAAGTTGATATAACTTGGTTAGTTAGTTTAAACTATAAGGTTAGTTCCTTTAAATATATATAATATATAACTTAGTTAAATTAAATAATAAAGTTAAGTTAGTTAGTGAAAGTTAAGGGGTTGTTAGAGTAAATAACTGAAACTTTAAAATTACAGGGGCTGGTTGTGTAAATTCTGAAAGTATAATAAAACAAAAAAAAAAGAAAAACAGGAATTAAACCCTTAAAAACCGCTGACCGCGGGACTCGAACCCGGGTCACTGGCTTAACCAAACACACGCATAACTAGCTGAGCTGGGTCTTGACATTGAACAAATCTCGGCCCACGTTTTATTTAAAAGCTGGTTATTATTAAATAACAAAAAAAAAACAAAACTGCAGACCGCGTGGATCAGAAAGCATATGCAATTTTGTGAGTATACTCGAACCCATTTTACTTTTAAGCACTTTTGGGTGCAATATGTATTCTATGTAAAAAAAACACGAAAAACACTTGAAACTATTTGAAGCACACTATATCCATACTGAAACATGTTAATCTCCCGCTAGACTATTGGGAGTGAAACTTTAAAAAATTTGATGCTTGTTAATCTCGTATGCTACGTAAACTATTTGTGTTGATATATGCTCATTAACTTTGCTAGCCCACCTTAACAATTATAGCGCAATAGGAGTAATGCACCGCCCACGAGACTTGGGGTATTGTTAAGTTAAACATGTTACCTCCTGCGATACTTTGGGATAGGCTATTTTAACGCATTGGATTATTGGGTTCGAACATATTGTTACACAATCTCAGCGTACTACTAACTTGCATATTGTTGTTCATGTTGGATACGAGCACGTTAAACAATTTTATTCTATGTTATACTATGTTTCAAACTTGTATACTTGCCAACTTTTTGTTGATTGTATTTTAATACATGTTGTAGGATGATAGACAAGATGATGCTAAGTGAAGAAACAAGATTTAAGTGGACTTAGAAACACACCTAGATTAAACTATTTTGTTGTTGTACATTCGAAACAATGTTGTTTATGTTGATTTCTTATTTTATACTTTAGCAATTTATGAAATCCAATTTAATTTATATTGTCAAATAGTGTTATGATGTTTTGAGCAATCTGTTCGTCTCATCCCGATGTTTCCGCCATCGGTTGCGGTGTGACACCGGAGGAGCTTGACGACCCCGACGACCCGTGGATAGAGGTCACCTTTCTTCTAGCCGGCGTGTGGCATGAGATGTCACTAAGAGAGTTTGTCGTGCACTGCGGCCTTTACATGATGGAGGAGACAGACACCCCATCTACACCGAGGGCATCCATATGACCCCTCGTTCGACTCTCTGCAGGTTTTGGCAGGTGATCAGTGACCGTCGCTTCGGCCCGAAGTCGAAGTCGAGGGTTTCCTGGATCATAGATCCCCTTTACCGTTACTTGCACAGGCTTATTGCCACATCCATTGCACCACGCGAGCAGAGTCGTGAGTGGTGCAATTAGGGGGATCTCTTTTACTTGTACTGTCTTGTATGGGGGGAGACGTGCGCCCTCCATCACTGCCTAGCCCAGTGGTTCGCGGCGGCGTACCATAGGGAGGACATGTCTGTGTTGTACGGGGGCGTACATCACGCATATCGCCGTATCATTGGGCCTTTTCCCCAGCAGGACCCATTATTCGGCGAGGGGGCGTGGTGGAGCCGGTCAGGTTGACACGACAGACCCTGATCGGCATGCACGTGATGCGTGACTTCCCTGGGCTCGGGCTGCGATTTATAGGACCCAACAAGCAACTGTTTTCCCCCATCGCTCTCCCAGCTGAGTTACCAGAGTTGCTGCCAGAGCCGGCACAGGGTCAGCCGACAGATGGTAATGCCGCAGAGGACGATGACGACGATGGTGACCACGCTCACCCACCATTTCCGCCACCGCCACCGCCACCGATAGGTGGTCCACCACCGGAGCCACAGCCACAGAGAGATCTTCATGACTTGAAGCTGTACCTATATCTTCGATCTCTTCCAAGATCAAATTTCTTCGTTTCCCATGATTATGAAACCTCGTTTCGTGAGGTGGTCTTGTGACATCTGTTCCTCCATGACCATCAAACAAATACCAAATCAATGAAATATTGTATTTCATACTTGGGATTTTTATAAATATGTGTATCTTTTGCACATATCAATTCTAGTTCGATTTCGAGCTCTAAATCGCTTTCTGGAAGGTTATACGCGAACTGATGCGTAAACGTAATCAGTTTAATGCGACAAACACTCTGGAACAGTGACATGGGCTTAACATACCTTAAATAACCTTTTCATAACTTAGAAATAAGTTTTGGAGGGTTTGGTGTGTCGAAATCAAGTTTATTCGCTTACAGGGACTAATTTCGACAAACTGCGAAAGTATGCCGATTCGCACTGTAACGAACATTCCGGAACATGGTCATAAGTTAAACATGCCCTAAATATCCTTTTCATTTCTTAGAAATAGGCCTTGAGGTGTTTGGTACGCAAAAATAAACTTATTTGATCAACAGGGACTAAAAGCGTCAAAAAGTGCATAAGTTTGCATTTTCGCGCTTATCTTACGTTCTGAATATATCCGGAAATCCAAAATTTTATGTAATCATTAAAATATTTTATTTTAGTGATTGGCATGATAAAATTCCATTCGTCGCGTAATTTGGAACGTTATTCGCGTCCGTTCGTGTTTCGTCGTAATTAACCGAACAACGCAACCATACGACCAAACGAACCGACATCCGAGATATTTTTGAGCATATTTTAAGTTCCCTATACTTTAACTTCATTCTAGAGCCTTGAAATGGGGTTAACGGGGCTTAAACGTGTCAAAAAATGCATCGAAATCAAGTTTTAGACATGTAGGGACTGTTTGTGACAATTCTGCCAAACTTCCCTCAGGCGGGGCGCGTAGCCCATGGGGCTCTCCTTACGCGGCCCATGTAAGCAGCCCAGTTTAGCAAAACTGATTTCCAGCTTGTTCCAGTTGTTCCCCATGTTTGCAAATTGTTTTAGGTGCCCATGGTATTCCAAAACAGGGGGTGCACATGTACGGCTTAGATCGAAGCTCGGTTTTCGAGGAATGATCTTAACGGTTACCCGAAAACTATAAATACCCCCCATGATTTCATTTGCAATTCACCTTGATCTGATTTCATTCTCTAAGTTGGAGTGTTTGCACTTCATACCTGAGAATAATTAGATCAAACCTCCATTTCTTGGACCTCTTGTAAGTATTCTTTCGTTCTTTTACACGTTTTAAGCGTGAAAGTCAAACAGAGTTTGACTTTATGCTTTGACTAGTTTATGGTCAACACGAAGTTCGTTTGAACTTCGCAACGTGAGCGTAATCACGATGGTTATAGTCTCTTGTGACTATACCTACTGATTACCACGTTGATTAGGCATAGTGACGAGTCGTAGTTTCGATCAAAATGCGTATTCATGCGTATTTTGCAACCAAACTACTCTTGGGTATCAAAACCCTTTGTTTTGATACCAAACCTGTTTTCAAACTTTGTTAAGCATGTTTTAACATGTTTAGCTCGTCACTTTAGGTTTAGTGCTTATATAGGGCCGTAAGATAAGCGGTCTAAACAACCGCTTAGACTTTCGAACCCGACCCGTTTGGTCGATCATTAGGATCCGACCAAACGCATTATGTGACCATAGTTGGATAGGGAATAACCTTCCGAGTGTTTAGTTAGTCGTATGATAGATAGTTTATATGCCTTAGGAAAATGACCAAAATGCCCTTTTTACGCATAAATTCATTTTAAGAATATGTAACCTAAATTTTGACATCTAAACTGATTAGGTAACATTATTAGACATGTTAAGGCATATAATACTTGTCATAAGACTAGTTAGGCGGTCCGAACGCATTTTACGCAAACGACGCGTTAAGTAGCGTAAGCTACCTAAACGGGTAGTAATGGGTCGTAAGCACTTAGGTTAGGTTTCATTTTAGAATGTAGGCTTTGTTAAACCATATTACATGAGTTCCTATACTCATTTGGTTTACGAAACCTCATTCTATCCAATCTTCCGATTTAGGTCCGGTTATTAACGTAGTTACCTATATTAGGTGCCGTTTGATTCCGTGATCGCTCTAGCTTTGCTTGGTTGTTGTTCAAGACTTCTAAGCACCCTCAAGTGAGTACATAGTACCCCTCTTTTAGTGTTTTTCAAACATTTTGGGGTGAAACACATGTGCCTACTTGTTACTTTCGTGCTTTTTATGATTTCATAATTCATACTTGCTATGTTCATTAGTACACGTATAATACATGATTTCATTGTGTTGTTGCTACGTATGTTCATTCGTTACATACTTAGTACATTGTTTTACATCACATGCTATGTATGTTCATTTATTGCATACTTAGTACATTATTTTCATAAAACATGCTTACATTTTGGTATGAAATTTGGTTTGTTTAAATGGGACAAAAATACATTCATTAACATTAGCTACACCACTTGGTAGTAAGTAATGGTACCATAGGAATTGACAACTCCCGTTCCTGAAATCCTAGGTTTGTTTGGGTGGAAGGAATGCCTGAATCCAATATACATTAACTCAGATAAACCTTTAATTTGTTTAAGGGTTTATCGCCACAGTCGCAAGGCTTGAATGTATGCATTAGAACAATACCGCATAGATGTTTGTATCAGTAAAGCATGCATTATTTTACAAAACATAACTTCTGATTTATTCAATCACTTTGTTTTGTGCATTTTTACATATGGTTTGAGTAGTCACTTTTACTTGCCATACATGACATTTGTTTACACATTACATGATTTACATTTGACAATAGACATGGTTTATACATAAACATTTGACATTTGGTTTATACAATACATTTGGATGGTTTGTTTAAGTGATTTAAGTAACGAGGCATGTGTAATATGATAAAAGCATGGTGGATACGCCACTGGTACTTCCTATATATAAGTGCTTTTATGATATTACATATCGTAGCGTTATTTAAATCATTTCAAGTTAGGCATATTACATTTTACACATGTATCATATCTTCATGAAACATTGTTTACAAACAACATAATTTATACATACTCATTTTTACTTTGTTATTCATTTAACCTTACATTATTCTTTTACATATCATCTGATTTTATAATCGCTTTTCAAATGACTTATAAAAGAAAACATTTTACAAGGTTCGTGACTAACTTTTGTTAAACATTTTCTTTAAACTTACAAGTCATGAATTCTAAATCAATAAAACCTATGTATCTCACAGACATTTTTATACTGACGTACCTATTTTCACATGTGTTTCAGGAGGTGATGCATAGGATTGATCAAGTTACACTTAGGCGGACTTGGGCCTTAGTGACAATAAAAGATGCAAGACTAGTTAATCATGTTATGTTTCTTTGTTCTTAAGATATTATAACCCCTTTTAATTCAATAAAACAAAATTTCAATTTCCATGTGTTATGAAACAATGATTCTGTTACAACACTCCCTGACGTTTCCGCCACGATTTGTTGTTTTACGTGGTCGAGGTGTGACAGGTCTTCTTTCATGTTTCCCAAAATAATTTGAAGGCTCACAAATTTCAATTTTATTTTGGTGATTTTCTGAGTGTTTATAAACTTTGTCTGATTCTGAAGACGATAACTCGTTATATGTATTTTTATGTATCAGGCTGCAATTTCTTCTGGAAGGTTCAACGATACGCTATAATACGATGTTAAATTAAAAATGTGATACGATACGTCATGATACACTATAATACGATACTTAACGATAAAAAAAATAATAAAGATTTTAAAACTCATTAAAACAAAAATAACTAATAATAAATACCAATAACAAACCCAAAACACCAAAAACCAAACAAAACACACCAAAAAATAAACTTCAAAAATTCAGGGCCTTAAAACGCATCGTATAGGCCTATACGATGTGTGTTAGGCCAGCCGCCAGACAACCCCTGCACCTGCCAGTCTGCCATGTCTTTTACTTTATTCAATACGCATCGTATAGGCCTATACGATGCGTATTGAATTGTCAAAGTGTGTCAATAGATAGGCCGGTGTGCCAATAGAATTCCCCTATATATATTATATTATAATAAGATACTAGTGGGATTTTCCGCGCGTTGCGCCGGAAATTCGATCGGTATCGGTTCGTTTCGTTATGGTATCGGTTCGTTTCGTTATGGTATCGGTAGGATATCGTCACTCGATATAGCAACTAACAAAGATATGCCTAAGAGAATATCAACATCTGTTTTATATGGATAAAAAAACAATAAAATAGATACTGGTACCAGAGTTATTCAAAAGAATTGGTTTGGATTGTCATGCTAAAGAATAAAAAAAAAACAATTATATCCGACTCGTTCTATTTTAAATAAAATTTTGATAAAAACATGGATAAAACTAAACATGTTCCAACGATATATTCAAAATTTTATAAAACATTGTATTATGCTAGCATTCACAGCTCGGTTTTAAGTAAAACTTATATTAAGACGTAGATAAAAATTAGGACGTCGTAGTCACATACCCGAAATTTTATAAAACATCTTTTTTTTTAAATTATAATAAAAAATAATTTGTGTATAAAACATATAAACATGTAGAATTGAGTGCACTATTCATGCACTATCGAAATTAATATATAGATAATATATAGATAATTGTTGAATATCTTTATTAGGATTAATAAAACTGAATGATTTCTCAATGATTTAGATTTAGGTTTATGTCATATTTGGAAGTTACAATCGTGACAGACAGGTCTCAATAGTAAGAAATTTCATGGAAGGTAGTAATCGAAGAAAGATGGTGCTTTTATGCATTTTACATCCACCATCCACGTAGTATATCTACTATAGTACTATAATATATCTCATATTAATACATCCTAAATACTTTTCATGGAAGGTAGATTATAATATATCTCATATTAATACATCCTACATCCTATAGTACTATCCACCATCCACGTAGAAATTTCATGGAAGGTAGTAAGAAATTTCATGGAAGGTAGATTATAATATATCTCATATTAATACATCCTAAATACTTTTAAATTATAATTAATATTATAAAAACAGTATTAACAATTCTAGATTAAAGATAAGAAAACATAATAGTTTAGATTGACTTTTTTTTTTTTGGAAAATTAGCAGTCCTACTTTTGAATATTACTACCAGCAGTCCTACTTTTGAATATTTTTCTCTCACTGTATCTGACGAGGTATGACCCGGAACGGCTAGCCCGACCCGGTTATCACGTTTTATTTTATTATAAATATTCAATTACACATGTTTATTCTAGAATGTTCTATTCTGCATGGATAAATCACGTAACCGAATTCCCCAAAATTTTGGGAAGATCATGCAAATCCCTAAACTATCAGAGTGCATCCTAGTTTAAGGGAAATCCTAATGGTAAACTATAAATAGACGTAAACATCAAAGGTACGACTCTCATTCTGCTCTTACCTCCTCTCTCTCAACATACTTTCTTACTCCCAAATACCGAGATTTATTATAACGCCGGAGGGTGGTTACAGGAATAACCCCATTCCTGTAACGAGTACTAACGGTGTTCTGTTTTGCAGCTAGTTGTTCGGATCGCCAAGAGTTGAAGTCCTAGTCGGAGCCTACCGTTCAGGTCAGTGTTTCCTCATTGGCGCCATCCGTGGGACCTACGGTAACACTAGGAAACTTAGATCCAATGGAAAGCGATCAGAACACGGCAACAACACAAAACCAAGCAGTAATAGCCAGTAACCCGGTATCAGTAACGGCCGCTGCGGCTACTGCTACTCCGGAATCGCCGGCGATAACCAGGTCCAACCTGGAGTTTGAAGCAGAAGCCCCTCCGGGTTTTCAGAGGCTCCCAGCCGTCTCCTTAGGGTCGGTTGACGAAGAACCGTTATCTTACATCTCGTGGCAAGTACAACAGGTGGCTCCAACCGCAGCCATCACCACTGTCTCTACTCCTGCATCAATCATAGCCGCACAGACTATACGTCGTAGTACTAGGTCAGTGATAACATCTGCGGCACCAGGAAACGTTACACAGCCGATGAGTGTGGCCCAGTATTACCAGCCACCTCTCACTTATGCTATGCCACCGTTGTATTCCGCAGCACTTACAGCAGCATTATCCACGCCACCCCATCAGCCGGTGGTCATGCCAGCTGGAATCATGAATGCTCCAGTCACACCTGGGAATCAAGCTTATTTCCCAAGCTACTAATATGAACTTCCTTATGGGTACCTACCTCCGTACAACAATCAACCATACTCACCTCAGATAACAACACAAAGTTACGCTCAGCAACCACCATACGCGGCCTACATGCCACCTTGGTGGTCTTTCCCTACATCACAACAGACTTATGGTTAGACCCCGCCTACGGTGGAGCCTATTTATGACAGGGGAAATACTTCAAGGCCTCGTTTTACTCCTAACGAGGGTCCTGGTACCACGCTAAACCTTACAACATTCCAGCCTGTCACACTCCCAAAATACCACCTAGGGAATACCCCTGCTAGGCGTGTGACGTACCAACAACGAGCCACTAATCATGTTGAACCCATACAAGTTTCTAAATAAAATCGTCACTTATTAATAAAAAGTATCAACAATAAGTTTCAAATAAAACCCAACATGTTCAGCGGAAGCAATTAGTAAACCATAGTTAAACTGTTTCAAAACCAATGTATAATATCAGTAATTCCATCACATATATTCATCCAGTTCCACCCATGACCACTCCAGCTACACCAGACAGCAAGTTCTAAATCCAAGTAATCTAACGACCTGCTAGCATGCAACAAGTGTATCAGACAACGTTGGTGAGTTCATAGTTTTGTGAAAACGTTAGTTACCAAGTGTTTAGTTCAGTTCATTGAATATAATGTTGATAATAACTCGAGTACCGTACAAGATGGCTACCAGATTGTTTTGCCCATCCCCACTGCTCCCTATCTAAGCAATGGTCATGATTTAAGGTCATTAGTTCACGCCCGTCCTCTCAGGTACGGTGTGAGGTTGCCAAGCCTAATAGCGCTATCAACTAACACCCCGTTACCTCTCAGGTAACTATTCAGTATAAGATGGGACGTAAATGATAGGAAAGAGTGTATTATCTAACATTCCAGTTTAACTCACAAGACGTATTCCTCTCAGGAATACCCAACAGATTTACCCAGAAACCCATCCCTCTCAGGGATACCCAAAGACTGTCCCAACCACCGGGACGCATGCTCAAGAGATGAACTCACCTGTGGTTTGCTCGGTAAGACTAATTACTTGTTTTATCGTTGGACACCCCAAACCCTAATATGGTTCCAATGATAGAATTCACATCTTTCATTGTATATATTCCACATGTGGTTAGCAAGTATGGCACATATTATCACACAAGTTATAATGCATATTCGGGTCATATGTATTTTCCACATTACAAGTTCATACATCATAATGGCACACATTAACAGCTCACACCTTAATCACATAAACATACATATGTTAACAATAACTCATAACATTCAATAATCATTTTGGATACAAAAATCTTATGCCAACACTGTATAAGGCCCGTCATACTTGGCAGCTCACTCCGGAAATCAAACATAATGCCGCCCAGTTGATGTGTGTGTGTGACCCTGTTAGGATCGGAGGCTCTCATGATTGTGTTTGTTTGTATGATTTGAACAATGAATGAATATGAAACAATGTAAAGTGCAGCGGAAATGAATAACAAACTTTGTAAAAATAATCAAGGAAGAAAGTAGTTTTGATAAACACATGATTTGCATTAGTTGAAAGATTACAAAGTCAATCAAAAGATTACAAAGCGTGCTTACAAACTAAGCTCCCCCTCAGCTTGATACTACAGTGGTTGGATTGTACAAGATGAAAGGATTGAATTGAGGAGAAGAACTCAGTCAAGACGATCAAATGTAACAGTACAGGGTACTGTTCCATTTATAGACAAACCAAACCACTGAGGCATCTCAGCTGACGTCACCATGAAAGCGACGTCTAACAGCCTAACAACCTATATCTACTGTTCTCATACAAACACTGCTAAACCTAACCACTGACAATACATAAACAGATGATATACTAAACTATTGCTCTCTCTAATCATCAGTGCTTTCCTCAAGGTTGATCAGTCCTTGATTGGGCAGTGCTTTCTCATCAGCAGTTTGTACCAGCAGTGCTTAGTTTCCAGCAGTCTTCTGGGCTTCATCAGTAGTTATGCAGAACAGCAGCAGTTGTGTCACACCCCCAAAATCCACATGCGGAGTACCACCGCTTGGAGGCGTGACTGACCAGGATCTAGCCACCAATTATACTGAGCATTGGTTAATAGTGAAAATGTTCACCAACCACAATAGTTAGTAAACATCATAGTTCGAAGTTTTAAAAGTTTAAGTTCAAATAACAGTTTAAGTAAACAGCGGAATCATAAACCAAACAGTTTCAACACAAAGTTCATAGTTCAAGATTATTTAAAACCCAACACATGGGTTAGACGACCACTACACATTCCCAAGCTGCAAGCTCCTGAGTCACTGGGTACCTGCAAAGCATGCAGTAGGGTATCAACAAAAATGTTGGCGAGTTCACGAGTTGTCTAGTTTTTTTATTACCAAAAACTTGTTTCACCAGTTAATTTATCCGTTTATACATGCCATTGGGAGCTACCCCATAAGTAAGCGACTAAACTGTTTTTACAATACCGAATACTTACTTAACCGTACGTTTCCGCAGTGCCCCGTTTGTCAATGTTCTATCATCATTGACGGTTTGCCAGAGTACATTAGTTCACTCCTGTTCCCAGTAACAAGGGTCGGTGTGAGGCTGGTTAGACCTAAATAGCGCTATCAACTAATAACCCGTTCGCCTGACCCCGGCGACTAATCGGTATTAAGAAGTGAGGACTTGAGTGATAGAGTTTCGTTTAGTGTTGCTTATTGCATCTAGTATAAACAGTAATTAACTAAAAGTCCCATTTAAGGGGAATAAAGTAGGTTTGTATCCCTTACGAGGGGATAGCGTTGTTTAAGTTTCTGTTTCCCAAACCACCGGGAACGCATGCTTTAATAGTTGTGAACTCACCTTGGGTTGCTCGGCAGTTTAGTTTACTTGGTCAAGTATGCTGGTCACCATGTCCTAATATGGTTACCAGTATAAGTCAGGTTGGGTACAGAGAAATCACGTATATTCTACACGTATCTAACACATAGTATACATATCATACGATTATCCTCTAAGTGATTGGGCCTGCTCTAACATTTAATCGGCAGTTAGCACATAGTCCAGTTAAACAGTAGCAGAAATCACGCAGCCCAAACATGTCATCACTAAATGCGGCCCAATAACTTAGTCAAACATTCCGATAGAGACTAGGTGGTCTCGACTCGAGAGTGTGAGGTCTCGAGTCGCAACCATATGTTTCCAAGTAGAGTTAGAAGGTCTCGAGTGGTGTATGCTTGAGTCACGAGTCATAAGGTCTCGGGTTAGGCCTTGAGTCGAGATCAGGCTGGTCTCGACTCGCAACCAGGCTAGTCTCGAGTCCCTTAGGTGGAGTGTCCTGGTTTCCGAGTTCTTGATCCATGGTCTCGAGTCGCAACACAGCGGTCTCGACCCGCAACCATGGATGAGCACATATGAAATCCTTCTAGAACCTCCTGCCAGCATTTGTACTACTATCCAATAGAATTGCATGTTCATGAAATTGTGTACTATCCAATTAAATCACACAAACATGTTTTCTTGTCTAATCTAAATCAAAACAGATCAAACATCATATATTCAAATATTTTCAATGATCTTCATACGGTTCATCAAGCACATTCATCATGTTCATAATCAAGATAGGCCTAATTCCACATTCTCTAAAATTGTTTCATCCGTTAAATCTTATCAGGAAGAACACGCAACCATTTTTATCACTAGTATCATCACAATTTCACAATATCCCCTAAATATTATTGACATCATTGTTTCATCATCATCATCACATTCATATTTCAAACATGCAAAAACCTATTCTAAAGACATCTGTTTAAATCGGTTCATATGTCATATACATTCCTATCACTTATCACCAATCAGCCATCTTTATATCATTTTAACACAAATCCATGCATCAAGTTGGTATATCATTCTATTCATTCATTATTTAACATCTTAGAGTAAGTAGCCATCCTATTATGTAACACATTTTCACAACAGCCAAGGTAAACACAAACTAACCGGGGATTTGTTATGGTGCAAGAGTGTGCAAGCACGAAGAATCCGAGCTCCCGAGCCTTCGTCTTCCAACCGGTTTCTCCGAGAATGGTGTGAGGTATGTGATGACGTTTGGGGGTTTCTTGAGAGAGAAAGCTAGGAGGAGTGAGAGAGAGAGTGTGGATGAAGTGAGAGAGAGTGTAAAGGAGAGTGTGTGAGGGTTTTAGGTTTATATGTAGAAGGTGATGCACCCTAAGTGGGTTTCCGAGTGGGCTAAGGGAGGTTGCGGCCCATCCGGCCCATCTGTCACTGTTTACTCGAGACCGAGTGGTCTCGAGTCGGGTCCTTGTGTTGTTGGGCAAGGTAGGTAGGTTGGCAGTCCATAGAGTGCAAGGGAGGAGTCTCGGCTCGGCTCACTAATAAACATACTACATATTCATCACTATACATTATACGTACACATTATCAACACATAGCACATTAAGATAAATCACAAACTTTCATATAATATTATGTACACGCAATACTAAAACAAGAGGTTGCTCGGGAAAATCCAGAGTGTCACAAGTTGTATCCGGACAGTGGATATAAGATCATCAGCTGTTATAATCACTGTCAAGGGAGAAGACTTAGTGTAGACAGCTGCTTATTAGGAATCCACTGTAGTGAACCAGTTTTGGCTTTCATTATATGTTCCTCTGGTAGGGTTCAATCACAACAGACCCAGTAGGAGCCCATAACACCTAGCTCGAAGGCTGTTGGCCCGGTTTCAATAGGTCTGTGACTCCGCTGCCAATCCATGGCCCACCGTTTCCCAGCCCAATTCACGAGATACCCGGCCCACATTAAACGTGTAACCTAATTGATTTCTAGGTCCAACATGTAACCTCTTTCAATCGTGTGGCCCATTAGTAGAATCCAACAGGTTAAATCACTAGATTACATCAATTCGATTTAGCAAGCTAGGGTCAACCTATAACAATTATTCATCTGCTAAGCATGTATCATGTATTCAATTATCAAAACAATTTCACTTTGTTTTGAACCTACTTCATTATAAGTTGTCATACAATACTAGCAACAATTATGCAGATGAAATCAGTAGCAATGGATCAGCACATTAACCCAATATTAACCACTAACATAATAAACAAATCAAACAATGTGATCATGCAATGTCAATCCCTAGACTCTTCCGTATTAACAATTTTTCCTATGTGTATACATTCAATCCATGCGTGATATTAGCATAAGCTAGTCCATCTATACAATCCGTACGTACACAATTCGAACATACTGTGATCACCTTCATTCGATACATACATGTTACTATGAACTAGTCAACTCTATATCAATTAATAATAATCCTCACCATTACGATTTACACCTAAAAGAGACTAGCATCATACAAGAAGCCAACATCATTTAATCATATGTAACAACGCAACATAAACATGATCGACTAGGCTTGAAATCTAATAAACAACAAAGGTTGAAAATAAATATAAACATACTGACCGAATACTAGATGTTGCTAGACACGAGACCAAAATATAACTTCGAACAGATGAGGGCTGCCGTCGACTTCAATGCACGCAAGAGGGTGTTTAGGGTTATCTTATGTGAGAGTTGAATGATATCTTTTATGGCCATGCACCCCCTTTAATCGAAATATACGAGCCCCTAACACTACCGGGCCTAACTTTGGGTTATTTACAAGAGAAGCTGGGCCAGACCTGAGGGGATGCACACGCGGGTTAAGTGTGGGGGGGTTTCAAGTGAGGCGTATGGTCTCCGGCCCAGTTGTGCAATTAAACGAAGCCCACTACAATTTCTTACCCTACTACGTATGTATAAATATACTATTGCGACATAAGTAGTCAAGCGCATAAAACACATTTGACGGTTTCACGTATAGATAACCTAGACATATAACATTCTAGCGAAACCCGAGTGTAACCTACTAAGTCTTGTATGATTGTGATATAAAAGCAAATAAATGTAAGGACACACACCAAAGGTTGTGGAGTTTAAGCAGTGCTAACCTTAAATATTCAGGTTGTCACATCATCCCCAACTTGAAAGAAATTTCGTCCCAAAATTTGACAAGTAAGCACAGAGAAGTGAGGTGATAAATCAAGATTGTTGCATATTTTCCCTAGGTGCCACATCATCCCCAACTTGAAGCGGAGTTTCGTCCCGTATTTCGTCCCGAAATTCACCAGTAGTACCAGAATTAGATTGGTCTTCAGGAAAAAGTTGAGGATACTTAAGCTTCATCTGATCCTCGCGCTCCCATGTGAACTCCGGTCCACGTCTTGAGTTCCAGCGAACTTTCACGATTGTCATACAACTATGCTAACGAACCATGACTTCCTGGTCCATGTTTTCGATAGATTCCACAACATCTGCAACTTGTCTTTAACCTCAGACGCTAATAAAGGTATCACAAGCGTTCCATCGAACAAACACTGCCTTAGATTCAAGGCATAAATGATATCATGTACGTTACCCAATTCGTCGGGTAACTCGAGTTTGTAGGCGACATGACCGATTCTTTCAAGAATTCTGAATAACTCAGTGTAACATAAATTAGGCTTGCCACGCTTCCCAAGCGTACCATACCCTCCCAGGGTGTGACTTCCAATATGACACGTTCGCCTGCAGCGAACTCCCGGTGTTTCCTAAGTTATCAGGGTTCCTGGCGATTACGCGTTGTCGCCCCACAATTTCCAATACCATGTGCAAGTCATAGACCCGTGATTAGGTTGTCATCCACCTCAATCCACAAGGAGGTTGGCATTATCATCCACGCAATGCCTCAAATAGAGTTGTATGCATACTAAAACGGTAACGGCTGCAGTAGAACTCACCCAAAGATAAGTGTCCTTCCAACTGTTTGCTAAAGTCAATCACGCACATGCTCGCAGCATGTCTTCGTGTGTCAAGATAGTTCGTTACTCTGTTCGGTTGTCCTACAGTGATAAGTAATGCTCATGCCTAGACGTGAGCCAAGAGTGTTGTGTAGTGCCTTTCATAAATCAGGTATGGATCAAAATCAGAGATAACAGGAGTTGGCACCTTGTGCCTAAAACCGCCTCTCTCAGAGGGATATTCACAAGCTGGGAAGACTCGTCAGTTTCCTTGATTGCAAGAAAGTGTGCTGGTTACTTGAGACAATCTACGATCACCCAGGTGATAATGATAATGTTTCCGTTTCGAGTTTTAGGTAGACTAGCGACAAAATCCATGGTCGCCTGTTCTCATTTTTTCATATAAATGTTGACGCTTGCTGATACTCCGCCTCCCACAAGTCAAACGTCATTCACATACATTGCCGGGTGGGCCTTCATGCCCGACCACCAGTACAAGACTTATAGATCCTAATATCTCCTATCGAAACCCAGACGACTAGAATATTGAGGCCGGTGTGCTTGGTCAACACAAGTTCCCTATAGTTGCCGTATAATAAGATCCACATTCGTTCCATGAGGTAGCAAATATCATCCGACCTGCCAAAGGTTGCTTCTCTATGCCCCGCATGGGTTCTACTTGAAAATCCTCTTCCTTCAGTTCTCCAGTCTGAACAGAGCGAGTCTGATCAGGTAGGTTAGAGTCGATAATGAGATGCAGAGCTCGTGCACATTCAAGTTTCACAGTTGTAATCATCCAAAAATTTCATCCAGCGATGCCATTAACTAATTTAGCTCTTTTGAAACCAGGGTACACGGGAGGCCCTTGTGATCGGTCTTAGTAGTGCATTCGGTACCGTCCAAGTAATTCCTCCAACTTAAATCCAAAGACCACGGTTTCCACCGTAGGTTGTGTGTCATGCAGTTCCTCTTTCTAACTCCATTACGTAAATCATCACTCTTTCGTGTTGCATTGGTGTGTAACTGTGACTCTGATTCGAAACATCATGGTATACCACTAGATCACCCGTACCCTTAGGTAAAGACGATGCCCAGTGCATTGCAGAGTTGGAATTTGAAAGCTGACAAGACGTCCTCCTGTCTTGTCTCCCACGAACACAGCACCCTGCTGTGCTAAAGAGATTTAAGCTGCGCAATCTTCGAAAATCCTGTGATGAATCTGCGACAACATCTAGCGAGACCAAGAAATTGTTGTATCCTCGAAGGGATCTTTGGTGTCGGTCAGTTTCTAACAACATGGATCCTAGCGAGATCCACGTGTATTCCCACTTCGTTGTTTAAATGACCAAAAGTGTACCTCTCGAAACCAGAAGTTACCCTTAACAAGACTTCACGCGGAGTGGCTCCTCCCTTAGGAGCTCTAAAATAGGGTACATATGCCGCCCATGTTGTTTCTTTCTCATGGTAATGATTCAAAACGTCATCAACAAACACGGTCGATTCTTGTGGTTCATAAAGCTGCTGGTGTTGATTAACTCAGTGATCATGGTGCACAAAGTCGCAATGGCCGCATCGCATTCGATATGCCTTTCTAAGAGCATTCTCCCCTTGGACCTCCATCTGACGATAGTTCGTTCATTAGTCAGTCCTCAAATGGAAGCTTGTCCCTCGCAACGGGTCGATAGGCTGGCAATACATGGTCGAGGCAAACAGTTCTCATCTGTCGCCTTGTTGAGTTCTCGAAAATCAGTACACATAGAAAAAGGCTTATCCTCACGGATATAACTGGGTCTTCCCAACGTGAAAAGCTAGGTCCGACAAAACTCTCGTTCAACAGTTCCTGTAGTTGATTAGACAGCTCTTGCAACTCACCTGGTGCAAGATGGTAAGAGTACGAGTAATCAGGGCTGCCTCTGTCGTGAAATCAAACTGAGATTCAGCCTAACAGTTGTGGAAGTAAACCTGAAAGTTCCTCGAGTAGCACACCGAGAGGATTCACGAACAATTGATGGATCCTCGAGCCTCTTTTCCTTAGCCTTAACATCAGTAACGGTTGCTATCATGGCGAGGTAATCCCTCCGTATACACTTCTGGGCTCTCATTGCTGATAGGATGCTAACCTTTGCACCACTCTGATGCTTCATCTCAGACGACGATTCTCCACTCGGGAGAGGGATACACAAAATTCTCACCTTGCCGGGTGTATCTGCGCGACATCTGGATAACCAATCCATACTAACTACTGCGCCAAACTATCAAGGGTAGCAGGAAGAAGGTTGACGTCGAATACTTGTCCCACAAGGTCGAGTTTACATCCCAACGGACATATGGGGTTTCATTTGACTTGCCATTCATTGCTGCCACAACATGTTCGGTTTCAAGAAGCATCAGGGTTAGCCAAAACAGGGCTACTTATGCAAGCTACCATGCTGCTATTATGCCTGGCGTCACCTACGCCAATCCTAAATGCCCTTCTGTAAGCATCGTTTCCAGTGTTGTTATTTTCGTTGCGAGAATTCCTAGTACCGTCTTTGTTCCCATGGGTATTGACACTTTGACTTAACACAATCAATCCTTGTCAAGGTCACCTTCGTTTCCATACTGTAAGCTACGATCACGAGTTCCATGATGTTTCCGTGACTGTTGTCTCTACTGTCGTTGCTTAAAACGGAGCCCTGTGATCTTTCACCACAAGGTCCATCCTTTCACATTCTGTGCCATATCCTAAAGCGCTACTCAATGGGCTGGCATCAACACATTCCACACTATAGCCATTTGACATCGCTTATGCCCCGATTGATTTATAAGAGTTGACTCCCATAAGTCGCTGACAAGTGTTAAGGATTCGATTGAAGTCAATTCGTTGGTGTTCTTTGCCGGTAAGCAGGGCCGTTCTAATATTGAGGTTGGTAAGGCACTACGCTCATCCTCTTGTCCATCGTTCTTACAAGTTGACTGAGTAATACACGATATGTTTCCAGAGTGTTGCAGGAGTGATCGCACTTCGGGATCTAAGACGTCAATACATTAGGTTCCAGCAAATGAGAAGAAGTGAGAAAGGTATCGACCAATCATTCGACGCTGTGGCATCCAACTCAGGGACGTTCGTACTAGCACCAAATGTTCTACACAGTTCACGAGGCGTTCAGATGGGTGTTCAAGTAATACTCGACAGCTTCGAGATTCGTAAGAATTCAGAGAGGAGTAAGAAGATCACGTTCAAGTAGGAGGCAATCACTGCTAGGACTCCTATAGATTTGTTACGTTTCTCATTGATTAGATAACAGAACATAACCCTTTTCCACTTGTTAAGGCTCACTGGGACTCGCATGCACCCCACATTATTATTATGTGTGCACCCACAATAATATTGTGATTTGCATGCTCATCTCAGTTCCTCCTAACTCATGTCAAATGGTTCCTCAAACTCAGATGTCAAACGGAGGTTGTCAAAGTAATAAGATCACAAACATCTAAGGACTACGACGCACCGACTACGCATTATAAAGTAAAGAAGCAATTCATGAAATTATGCTATCGTGACGAGTGGGTGTCCGTATGCTACATCATAAACAAGTGTGTACTAGTCATGTAATGTATGCAACAAGTGAGAAAGATGAACCTTGCAATCTGGAGCTGAGTGTCATGGTCGTATTCACGTATTCAGAATTGTTCGGTTATAGTCTGGTTTTACAAAAACGTTTTAAAACCAAGTTCACTATAACCAGTGGCTCTGATACCAAACTGTCACACTCCCAAAATACCACCTAGGGAATACCCCTACTAGGCGTGTGACGTACCAACAATGAGCCACTAATCATGTTGAACCCATACAAGTTTCTAAATAAAATCGTCACTTATTAATAAGAAGTATCAACAATAAGTTTCAAATAAAACCCAACATGTTCAGCGGAAGCAATTAGTAAACCATAGATAATCTGTTTCAAAACCAATGTATAATATCAGTAATTCCATCACATGTATTCATCCAGTTCCACCCACGACCTGCGAGCGCAACAAGTGTATCAGACAACGCTGGTGAGTTCATAGTTTTGTGAAAACGTTAGTTACCAAGTGTTTCGTTCAGTTCATTGAATATAATGTTGATAATAACTCGAGTACCGTACAAGATGGCTACCAGATTGTTTTGCCCGTCCCCAGTGCCCCCTATCTAAGCAATGGTCATGATTTAAGGTCATTAGTTCACGCCCGTCCTCTCAGGTACGGTGTGAGGTTTCCACGCCTAATAGCGCTATCAACTAACACCCCGTTACCTCTCAGGTAACTATTCGGTATAAGATGGGACTTAAATGATAGGAAAGAGTGTATTATCTAACATTCCAGTTTAACTCACAAGACGTATTCCTCTCAGGAATACCCAATTGATTTACCCAAAAACCCATCCCTCTCAGGGATACCCAAAGACTGTGCAACCACCAGGATGCATGCTCAAGAGATGAACTCACCTGTGGTTTGCTCGGTAAGACTAATTACTTGTTTTATCGTTGGACACCCCAAACCCTAATATGGTTCCAATGATAGAATTCACTTATTCATTGTATATATTCCACATGTGGTAAGTAAGTAAGGCACATATTATCACACAAGTTATAACGCATATTCGGGTCATATGTATTTTCCACATTACAAGTTCATACATCATAATGGCACACATTAACAGCTCACACCTTAGTCACATAAACATGCATATATTAACAATAACTCATAACATTCAATAATCATTTTGATTACAAAAATCTTGTGCCAACACTGTATAAGGCCCGTCATACTTGGCTGCCCACTCCGGAAATCAAACATAATGCCGCCCAGTTGATGTGTGTGTGTGTGACCCAGTCGGAGCCCATAACACCTAGCCCGAAGGCTGTTGGCCCGGTTTCAATAGTTCTGTGACTCCGCTGCCAATCCATGGCCCACCGTGTCCCAGCCCAATTCATGAGATCCCCGGCCCACATTAAACGTGTAACCTAATTGATTTCTAGGTCCAACATGTAACCTCTTTCAATCGTGTGGCCCATTAGTAGAATCCAACAGGTTAAATCACTAGATTACATCAATTCGATTTAGCAAGCTAGGGTCAACCTATAACAATTATTCATCTGCTAAGCATGTATCATGTATTCAATTATCAAAACAATTTCACTTTGTTTTGAACCCACTTCATTATAAGTTGTCATACAATACTAGCAACAACTATGTAGATGAAATCAGTAGCAATGGATCAGCACATTAACCCAATATTAACCACTAACATAATAAACAAATCAAACAATGTGATCATGCAACGTCAATCCCTAGACTTGCCCGTATTAATAAATTTTCCTATGTGTATACATTCAATCCATGCGTGATATTAACATAAGCTAATCCATCTATACAATCCGTACGCACACCATTCGAACATACTGTGATCACCTTCATTCCATACATACATGTTACTATGAACTAGTCAACTCTATATCAATTTAACATAATCCTTACCATTATGATTTACACCTACAAGAGACTAGCATCATACAAGAAGCCAACATCATTTAATCATATGTAACGACGCAACATAAACATGATCGACTAGGCTTGAAATCTAATAAACAACAAAGGTTGAAAATAAACATAAACATACTGACCGAATACTAGATGCTGCTAGACACAAGACCAGAATATAACTTCGAACATATGAGGGCTGCCGTCGACTTCAATGCACGCAAGAGGGTGTTTAGGGTTATCTTATGTGAGAGTTGAATGATATCTTTTATGGCCATGCACCCCCTTTAATCGAAATATACGAGCCCCTAACACTATCGGGCCTAACTTTGGGTTATTTATAAGAGAAGCTGGGCCAGACCTGAGGGGATGCACATGCGGGTTAAGTGTGGGGGGTTTCAAGTGAGGCATATGGTCTCCAGCCCAGTTGTGCAATTAAACAAAGCCCACTACAATTTCTTGCCCTACAACGTATGTACAAATATACTATTGCGACATAAGTAGTCAAGCACATAAAACACATCTGACGGTTTCACGTATAAATAACCTACACACATAACATTCTAGCGAAGCCCGAGTGTAATCTACTAAGTCTTGTATGATCGTGATATAAAAGCAATTAAATGTAAGGACACACGCCAAAGGTTGTGGAGTTTAAGTAGTGCTAACCTTAAATATTCAGGTTGTCACACAGCCTCCGGTTACTCAAGGGATAAGCATGGGCGGAGCAAATCAACATATGCAACCTATCAACGTAGAAGATGACGACCTCACTAGGCCTTACAAGCCCGCAGACGCTACATTCAAGTCCAAATTCACAAGAAGAATCGCTGAAGCCCCGATAAAGGAAAAACCTAAGATGCCCCAGACAGTGGGTAAATATGATGGTTTAAGCGATCCTGACGACCATCTAAATTTGTTCAAGTGTGCTGGGGAGGTAGCCTACTGGCCTATGCCTCTTTGGTGCAAGATGTTTGTGCAAATGCTGGTCGGGGCAGCACGAGTGTGGTGGGACGGCCTACCTGTGGGGGAAATTGACAGTTTCGAAGATCTGGTATCCAAATTTCAGCTACAATTCAGTCAACAAAGGCGACACACGAAAGATCGAAACGAACTCCTACACATTCGTCGGTGAGATAATGAGACTGTGGAAAGTTTCATAGTCAGATTCAACAAAGAAAGCCTGGCGATCCCAGGCATAACAAATGATTTTGCTTGCGGTGCTTTCCTACAGGGAGTGAATGACGACGAATTACTAAGGACATTGTATGGAAGGGATGACGTACCCTCAACCATAGATGAGATCTTAAGAATAGCCAAAGTGTACGTAACACATGAAAAATGGTGGCAGCCAGTCACGTTGCTAACAGGAAGGAGGCACAAAAAAGCCAAGACGATAGGGAGCAGTGGAACTCCAAAGGTAAAAATAGAGGAGATAGGTTCCAAAAAAGCGATCGGTCAGACTCACGATATGACAGGTCTAGGGGCTCTTATTCAAGAAACGAATCATCCTCTAGATCAAGGTCTGAATACCCTAATCTGAGAAAAACACCTACAGAAATCCTTGCTTCTGAAAACCAGAAGCTCAATCCCCCAAAACCGCTGAAAGACACACCCAATAAAGACACCAGCAAATATTGTGAATACCACAAAGGAAATGGTCATGACACTAACGACTGCTATCAGCTGAAGAAGCAGATCGAGTATTATGTGAAGAATGGAAAGTTGGCTCATTTGGTTTGAGACATTAAGCAAGGTCCGTCCCCCGACAAAGACGACGCTGATAAGGGGGCGGGTAAAAGGCAGCGAGAATTAAACATGGTATACGCCGACAAGGGGAAAGGAGCGAAGCGGAGTTTCTCCGCACTCAAACCTTGGATGCTGGCAACCATGACGGTTGAACCACGTGTTGAGGACTTACACCTCACCACTGACCCCCTAATCATATCCGCCGCGGTAGGCAATTACAACATGAGAAGAATACTAGTTGACACCGGAAGCTCCGAGGAGATAATATATGAACACTGCTACAACAGGATGCAGCCTGAAGATAGAAAGCTACTCGAGTCTGTACACGCTCCCATAAAGGGGTTCACTTGGGAGAAGGTCGACCTATTCAGTCAAATCACTTTCCTAGTGACCTTCGGATTAGTTCCCCGTGAAAGAACCATACTTCTCACCTTCCTCGTCGTCCGCGCTGAGTCATACCACAACGTCATAATCGGAAGGTACACTTTGGGAAAGCTAGACGCCGCGGTATCCACAGAACGAGGGTTCATGAAATTCCCCACCCCGAGAGGAATTGCAACAGTCCACTGGGACAAGGTGGGTGAAGTTTTGGATACTAAAAGATGTAGTCAGGGACCTACCGGATCAACCGGTCCAGAAAGATGGGTTCTGAGCACACGCCACCCCGAGCAAACAGTTATAATAGGAGACAGCCTCTCTCCTAAAACCAAAAACAATTTAAAACAATTGCTGAAAAGAAACGCATACATTTAAGCCTTTGAGCATTCTGATATGACTGGTATACCCCGGGATAAGGCGGAACACATGTTAGCCACACTTCCGGGAATTAAACTAGTAACTCAGGGAAAACGAATCATGGCCCCAGATCGAAGAGAATCGGTAATCAAGGAAGTACGAAAATTGGTTGAAGCCAGAATTCTTCGAGAAACAAAATACCATACATGGGTATCAAACTCGTGATGGTCAAGAAGCCAGACGGCACATGGCGGATGTGCATTGATTTTAAAGATTTAAACAAAGCCTGCCCAAAAGATGCCTACCCATTGCCCGAAATGGACTTCAAAGTTGACTCCTTGGTCCCTTTTAAGTACAAGTGTTTCTTAGACGCCTACAAGGGTTACCACCAGATCAAGATGTTGAGAGAGGACGAAGAAAAAACTGTGTTTCACACCGATATTGGCATTTTCTGCTACACCAAAATGCCTTTCAGTCTACGCAATGCTAGGGCCACCTATCAGCGACTCATGGACAAAGCTTTTGAGAAGCAAGTCGGTCGAAACCTGGAGGTATACGTCGATGATCTAGTAATTAAAAGCATGGAAGAAAACCAAATGATAGAAGACATCAAAGAAACCTTTCGAAAGCTGAAAGAATATAACATAAAGCTAAACCCCAAGAAGTGTTCATTCGTGGTAGAGGAAGGCAAGTTCCTAGGGGTGGTGGTCACCCGGGATGGCTTTAGAGCCAACCCAGAGAAGATAACTGCAATAACGCGAATGCTATCACCTAGAACTTTAAAAGAAGCACAAGCGTTGAATGGGCGATTGGACGCTATAAACATGTTCCTGGCAAGACATGCTAAAAGGTATTTGCCAATCATAAAAACGTTAAAAGAATTCCTTAAAAAGAACAACTTTAAATGGACCAGTGAAGTAGAAGAAGCCTTGCAAGACATGAAACGGTTCATTGAAAAGTTACCAACCTTGACGGCACTATACCCAAAGGAACTTTTAAAGATGTACTTGGCAGCAGCCCACCACGCTGTAAGCGCAATACTTATGGTAGAAAGAAACAACAAACAGACACCTATATACTACATAAGCCAAGTACTAGCGGGTCCTGAAACGCGGTATCCAATGCTGGAAAAATTGGTACTAGCACTGGTCCACGCTACCCGGCGCCTCCAAAGATATTTCCAGGGTCATCGCGTGCAAGTATTAACAAACTATCCCCTACAGCAAATATTACACAAACCAGAAATCTCTGGGAGGTTAGCTAAATGGGCAATTGAGCTGGGAGCCCTAGACATTGAACATCGAAAACGAAAGGCGATTAAGGGGCAGGTAATCGCAGATTTCTTAGCAGAAATTCCTAAGGGAGAAGTGATTCAAGACCCAGTGGTTAATGACATACCAGAATCTAGCATGTCTAGGCAAACCTGGAAGTTGTACACAGATGGATCTTCCAGTGGAAAGGGGCAGACGCGGGCCTCATGCTAATAAGCCTGGATGAAGTAAAATTGATGTACGCGTTGTGATTAGACTTTGAATGCTCCAACAACGAGTCAGAGTATGAAGCGCTACTAGCGGGTCTGCGGATGGCTCAATCCATGGGAGCCACGAGGGTCAATCCATATGTTGACTCTCTGTTGGTTAACAATCAAGTGAATGAGACGTATGAAGCCATAGATGAGACAATGCCAAAATACTTGGCTAAAACCAAGGAACTCATAGCCTCCTTTGACAGTGTCACACTCAATCACGTCCATCGTGGGAAAAATCAGATAGCTGACGCCCTGAGGAAGCTAGCTACATCAGGAATGGAAAAGGAGGTGAAGGTAGAAACACTCCAGTTGCCTTCAATAGAATACCGAGAAGTATCCGCGGTCACAGCGGAAGAAACTTGTTGGTATACTCCCATCCTGAAATTCCTCACAAAAGGAGAATTGCCTTCCGCTAGAGGCGACGCCAAAAAGATTCATACAAAGGCTTTACAATATGAAGTACAAAACAGTGTCTTGTACAGAAAGTCATACATGGGACCACTGTTACGGTGCGTGTCCCCTTTAGAAGCTATGTACCTGATTCAAGAGATACACCCCGGCATATGTGGCATTCACGTCGGACCCCGGGCAATCATTGCTAAAATTCATACCGCCAGGTACTACTGGCCCGGGATGCACGAAGACGCAGTGGTTGAACTCAAAAAATGCCGCAGTTGTCAAAAGTATGCTCCACAGACACTCCACCCTAAGAACAACTTGATTCCCGTAACGGAGACATGGCATTTTCAAAAATTAGCGATCGATATCATGGAACCATTCCCACTGGCCATAGGGAAACTAAAATACTTGATCATGGCAATCGATTATTTTACTAAGTGGGTCGAAGCAAAACCATTGGCCAAAATAACTGCTGAAAATGCCAAGAAATTCCTATGGGAGCACACCGTCTGCCGCTATATCTTGTAAGCGATAACGGAACACAATTCACAGACAAGGTCCTACAAGATTGGTGTGCAGAACTACAGATTCAACAAATTTTTACATCGGTTGCACACCCACAAGGAAACGGTCAAGTGGAAAGGACAAACAGAAGTCTGCTGGATGGAATCAAACGAAGGTTAGGCTATGAAGGAAGCTCCTGGGTGGAAGAATTGCCCAACATCCTCTGGGCACATCGAACCATGCTTAAGACAAGTAACCATGAAACTCCGTTTAGCCTAACTTATGGCACGGAAGCAAGGATACCGGCAGAAGTTGGGCTACCTTCTTTATGGCGCCTAACAACTAATGAGGACAATGACAGGTTCTTGCGGGAGGGCCTGGATCTCCTGGAAGAACGGCGTGAAGCGGCCGCCATCAGCGAAGCAAAGTACAAGAAAGCCTTAGAGAAATATTATAATCAGCGCGTGGCTCAGCAAACCTTCAAGGAGGGCGATTATATCATGCGGGATAATGAGGCAAGTAGGGCAGAACCCACAGGCAAGCTGGGACCCAACTGGGAAGGCCCTTACATAGTCCAAGAAGATCTAGGCAAGTGGGCCTACCGCCTATTCAGACTTGATGGCACAGCGGTTCCACGTAGCTGGAACATGGCCCAATTAAAGAAGTGTTACATGTAGACTTCCGCCCCTAACTGCGGAATAGACAGTTTCTCTTTTGAACAAGTGTAATTCATCAAGAACGATGTCTCTTTCTTTTTCCAGTTATTAAGTTAATAAAAAATCCATTTTTATTCTCTTTTGTCATCTACATGCACACTAAAAATTACCATCGCATTTACACTACACATTACGGTACAAAATATTACCACCGCATTTGAACTGCATATCACGGTAAAAAACGTCTTTGACACGAAATATTTTTCATATATAACAAAGTCAGATGACCAAAATTATACAGCGCTAAAAGTGGGTATCTTGGTAATAGATACATTAACCACTACAAAAGATTGGTATTTTGGTAATAAATACATACAACTATCATACAAAACCAAGTACTTGTCGCTGTTGTCAAAAACCAACATATGGGAACACCAAAAAACGAACATGTTCTATTACATTACAAGTCGGGAAACATTTCTAACACCTCTGCAGAGGTGTGTAATGCTTCACCGTACCACTCCAAGGGGTGAGGATCGATGATTAAGTTGTCATCATTCACCCCACCAGCCGGAGAAGCTACCATCTTCCGATCGTCAACGGAACTTGGGCATCGACTACCATTTCGACGTAGTTTGTACTCCACTCTGCATCGATGTAAGCACTCGAAAGGAAAAGCTTGCGTTAGGTTGTCCGCTGTCAAGAACACAACACCTCTATCAGACTTGGCTCCGGCAAAAGAAGGACCCTCATTTTCAATAACCATGCCGGAAATATTCGTACAAAGCACCGCATCGCCGGAGTCTACCTCCTGACACTCCATCATTTTCTCCTGCATCTTATCCCGAAGACGGACCATAGCTTCAGCTACGTCCAGGGTTTGCAGTATGTCTGAGACTTTCCGGAGACGGTATTTACAACTCATTGTCTCACTTACCAAATATGGTAAAAAAGTAAGAATCAATTTATAAAGAGTTAAGCTGGCTGACAACCATGACGAAAGCAAAATAATAACAAGTCATCATTACATGTCTAATCGCCACCTTTAGCAAACGGCGGTGTTACTGTAATGATAATTTCATTAATTGTTCCTGACAAAAATCGAGTGCTCACACACACCCCAACAAAGACAAAATATTGGTTTTTAGAAAAATATCTAAGGAACAGAAGAAATATCAAACAAACAACATTCATTTGTCTCCGGATTCATCCGCCACTTCTAGCATATGGCGTAATGAATCCACGCCATCTTCAGCCACCTTGTCAACTAAATCAGCATACGCTGGCAGCGGATAGTTATAAACTGCCTCTAGAGCATCCGCCATATCTACTGTTAGTTTGCCTCCCTTCTCCTGGAACTCAGGTGTAACCCTACTTGTTTGATGGCAACTGACATAGCCTTCGTGAATGCTGTCATGGTGGCCTGACTTATAAGCAGCAGTAGACAGGCGATCCCGGAGGGCAACAAAGGATTCCGACTAGCGTAGGTACTCAAAAGCACCAACTAAACCTTGGGATATCAACCAGTTCCTGTCACCCTGCAGACCAGCGAAGCGGCTGGTCAAGCTATCCACTTCAGCGTTGGATTGGTCCAAGGCATTCTTCGCCTCCTTGAGACGCTCATGCTGGGCGGTTGACGATTGCAGAAGTTTATTCTTTTCAGAGACCAGGGAGTTACACATTTGTTGCAACTCCCTAAGCTTTTCTTCCCGCTCCTCAAGCTCAACTTGTTTGGCCTGGGCCTTGGCATTAGACGCCTCCAGCTCGAGGGTTAGATCTTGGTACCTCTCCTGCACCTGATATACAAAATCGGTGTTAACACGGAACTTTTCCATCTCAGCAGATAACTCAGATCTCACCTTCTTGGCCTCATTAACAGCTTTACGCTCTAGCTCCTTTTGAACAGGCGTGGCATGAGAAAGGATACGATCTTTTTCCGCTATATCGCGGGCCCATATTACCCTTTCCTTAGCAAGATTGGCCGTTACTCGCTTCAGATCATTCTCGGCCTTATTTTTCTCTGACACAAACTGGCTTTCCCTGAGCTCTTGAATTGTAATCCGCGCCTGGTGTAGCTCACTATTATCATGCATCCACCGACGTCGGATCTCAGCCAGCCTCCTAGGGCCGCTGACAGCGTCCACCATTGTGGTATTCATCAGGTGCTCGTTGTCTAACCCCTCCACATAGGCGGATTCAGCAGGAGGGTATGACCGCTCAACCCAGTGATGCACCAATGGGGGAAGACCAGCTTAGAGGACTCTGCTATCTTCCCCTTAGGTTGATAACGTTTGCCCTGGGCATACAAATCGCAGCATACGGTGGGAAGATAAAGGTCTTCGAACAAACGGGCCCCATCCTCAGCAATGTTTGTCACACCCTCAAATTCCACATGCGGAGTACCACCGCGAGGCGTGCGACTGACCAGGATCCAGCCACTAATTATTTTGAACCGTTTGGTTAATACTATAAGTAATGGTATTATTAGCGACCAATTTAAATTTTTCAAAACATAGTTTAAGTTGCAGCGGAAAGGAAAAGAATACATATCGTAATTTAAAACCACAAGTTTATTAGTTATGAACTTACAAACCACGCACTCCAGCCGATTGCAACGTCCGTCCTAAACTGTATCGAGCAACCTGCAAAGCATGCAGTAGGGTATCAACGTAATGTTGGCGAGTTCACGAGTTGTCCAGTTTTAACTTTTCGAAAACGTAAGTTGTTTAGATAAAGCATTTATAATCACGTCATGGGGAGCTACCCCATATGAAAGCTACTAAACTGGCGTTACTGAAACTATTGACGAGAAGATTTTGTGCCCCGAGTCAATGTCTATCGTCATTGACCAAGATGCAAGGTATACTAGTTCACGCCCGATCTCCCCCAGTCACGGTGTGAGGTTGTCAAACCTAATAGCGCTATCAACTAATAACCCGTTCGCCCCCAGCGATTAATCGGTACTGTAAGCAGGGACTTTACATGATAGAAATTCGTTTAGTTTGGCTAGTTGTGATTTATAAATAATACCCAAACGTATCTCCCCCGGAGATAGTAATTAAAAGTACCCATTCGTATTTTCCCCGGAAATATTGGTTTGAAAGTATTCTTCCCAAAGATGGCAGTTTGTTCGTGTCCCTCCCTGGGACGCATGCTTTTAGTGTGTGTGAACTCACCTTGGTTTGCTCGGCAGATAATTTACTTGTGTTAGGTTGGTCAACCATACCCTATTATGGTTATTAATATTCATTAGATTCATATGCAAGTTGTGTCACGTATAATCCTACACATAATTTAACACATAGCATGCATGTTATACTAGCACATATTGTATTGGGCCTACCCTAGTAGATAAACAGTTAATCAGTAACAGTTAATCAATAACAGTAGCACACAGTCTATAATATTAGTTTGTGCTGCCCAATAGCCAAACAGCGGAGTCCAGTCGAAACCGGGAGGTCTCGAGTCGAGAACATGAGGTCTCGACTCGAGAACATGAGGTCTCAAGTCGCAACCATGAGTTCTTGAGTCGAAATCAGACGATCTCGAGTTGTGCATAACTGAGTCGCAACCTTAGAGGTCTCGAGTCGAGATCATGAGATCTCGAGTCGTAATCGTGCTGGTCTCGACTCCTAGAGTGCCTTGTCTGGTTTCGAGTTGTCCTTCAATGGTCTCGAGTCGCAACCGTAAGGTCTCGACTCGTAGACTATGCAGATGCTTCTAGAATTTCCATATCAGTACTGCCCAATCAGATTTCATAAGCAGGTACTGTCCAATCAAATTTCATGAATATGTACTGTCCAATCAAAATTCACTAACATGTTTTCAACATTCTACCAATTCAAATCAGATCAATCAACATATTTTTCAAATATTCATCACATATTCAAACTGTTCATCATGTTCATAATTTTAAGCGGATTCTAATCAACCATTATCTAATACTGATTTATCACTATATTCCACCCGAAACATATGCAGCCATTTTATCACAAAAATCACTCTATCATGCACCCTAAACATCATCGAACATCTTTATATCATATAACAGTCTTACTAGAAAAATCATATCATCATTATTAATCATCAGGTAACAATAGTCACTCCTTCAAAATGATTCGAAACAAACAGGTAATTAACAATGAACAAGCAGTGGATTATAATCAACTTCATTCCACTAGCTACATCACTAGTCATTAAAATACCCATATATCATGATCCATTCTTAACACTACACTATTAGAACATCTTCAGGTTATGACAAATAAGGAAAACACACAATTCTAATCTTAATTTAATATGAACAGTATCCAAATTTCACATAACAGTTACTATTATACATCCAAGGCTCTTTATATTTATTATCTACATCATACAAACAACCCACTAGTATCAAATCAGTTTGTCATGTAATTCCTAAATCACACTCTAATCATATGTATACCACAACAGTTATTAACCGCAAATTACTCAACCAAATCCATAATATAATCACAACAGTTTCAAGTATTTTAGGACCCTTTTGTATTCATAACACAAACAAGCAGCCAACCATTGACAAGATCAAAACATAAAACATAAGTAAACTGACCGGAGGGTTGTGGGTGTGACCCGAGACTGAACTTGATGAGACTCGAAGCTTCAAACCAGCGGCTGACCCGAACAAACAAAGCCAAATCTGACTCGGTCGAACAGAGCACATCTTCAACCTGATAATCGACACCTCCGACCGTCAACCTTCGCCATCAACATCAATCAATCAGCTGTTCATCTTCATCATTGATAACCTCAGTCGTTGGAACCACCTCCACCGCTACCACCGCCGTGAGCGGCGGCGCCGTCGAAACGACGAGAGAAAGAGAGACGGATGTGTGTGGAGGAGGGATAAGGTGGGAGAGGGTTTATCGGAGAACACGTCGACTGGAGGGGTCATCGGAGAAGCTCTGGTCATCGGAGTCAAGAACGAGAGGGTGAGGGAAGTTATGGCGTGCGGCTGTGTGTGTCGAAGGAGAGGGAGGTAGGCGATGGTGTACGTATGAGTATGGAGTGTGTAACACCTGTGCCTCCACGGTCATCAAAAAAATACCGAACCAATGAAATATTATATTTCATACTTTGGATTTGTAAAAAATATGTGTATCATTTGCACATATCAATTTTTGTTCAATTCCAAACTCTAAATCACTTTCTAGAAGGTTATACGCGCATCGATGCGTAAATATAACCAGTTTAATGCAACGAACACTCCGGAATAGTGAAATAGGCTTAACATACCTTAAATAACCTTTACATAACTTAGAAATAAGTTTCGAAGGCTTTGGTATGGCAAAATCAAGTTAAATCGCTTACAGGGACTAAAGTTGACAAACTGCGAAAGTATGCCAATTTGAACTGTAACAAACATTCCGGAACATGGCCATAAGTTAAACATACCATAAATATCCTTTAAATAGCTTAGAAATAGGCTTTGAGGGGTTCGGTGTGCTAAAATAAACTTTTGGGTCATTCAGGGACTAAAAGTGTCAAAAAGTGCACAAGTTTGCATTTTCGCGCATAACTTACGTTCTGAATACATCCGGACATCCAAAAATTTATGTAAGCACTAAAATATTTTATTTTAGTGTTTGGCATAAGAAAAATCCATCCGTCGCGTCATTTGGATCGTTTTTCGCACTTGCGCGCATTCCGTCGTAATTAAGCGAATATCGCGTTCGTACGACCAAACGAACCAACACCCGACATATTTTTGAGCATGTTTCATGTCCAAAATGTTTAGGCATCATTTTAGGGCCTTAAAGTTGGCTTTACGGGCCTTAGAAGTGTCGGAAATGGCCTTAAACACGTGCAGGGGCTGAAACTGTAACATTTGAAACTTGTTTTCTGATCAGAAGTGCTAGGCGGCCCGCGTGAGCCCAAGCT
Source organism: Helianthus tuberosus (assembly GCA_030545235.1). Classification (NCBI taxonomy): domain Eukaryota; kingdom Viridiplantae; phylum Streptophyta; class Magnoliopsida; order Asterales; family Asteraceae; genus Helianthus; species Helianthus tuberosus. The sequence goes on along the minus strand of JARYGA010025379.1, from coordinate 15,652 downwards.
TAAATCTTAGGCGGCCCGCGTACACCTCCCAGATCAGATAAGATCGAACAGTCAGCTGATTCCAGCTGTTTAATCCTCAACCACATGCTCACACTTGACCTTTCAGCTGATTAAGAGCCCTTTTTAGACACCATAACTTTCCGACACTTGTACGGATGCGATTAAGGCACAATATTCGACAAACGATCTTAACGGTTACCCGAAAACTATAAATACCCCAACCCCCATTACTTCAAACCCACTAGAATCTGATCTTAAAGACTCTAAGTTGGAACCTTTGTTTCATACCTGAGTTATTTCGATCTAGATTAGCATTCGGGGACCCTTCGTAAGTATTCTTTGGTTCTTTTATTGCTTTTCGAGTCCGAAAGTCAAACTTTGTTTGACTTTCTGCATTGACCAGTTTATGGTCGATGCGAAGTTCGTTTGAACTTCATAACGTGAGCGTGATCACGATGGTTATAGTCCCTAGTGACTATACCTACTGATTACCACGTTATCTAGGCTCAGTGACGAGCCGTAGTTTCGGTCAGAATACGTATTCTTGCGTATTTTGTAACCAAACTACTCTTAGGTATCACAACCGTTTGTTGTGATACCAAACCTGTTTTCTAAACTTAGTTAAGCATGTTTTAACATGCTTAGCTCGTCACTTTTAGTTTAGTGCTTATATAGGGTCGTAGGGTAAGCGATCTAAACAATCGCTTATACTTTCGAACCCGACCCGTTTGGTCGATCATTAGGATCCGACCAAATACATTAGGTGACCATAGAGTATAGGGAATAACCTTCCGAGGTTATACCTTATGGTCACATCGTTTAAGTAGTTGTATGATAGGTAGTTTATATGCCTTAGGTAAATTACCAAAATGCCCTTTTGACGCCAAAATTCATTTTAAGCATATGTAACATAACTTTTGACATCTAAACTGATTTGAAAACAATATTAGACATGTTAAGGCATATGTTACTTGTCATAGGACTAGTTAGGCGGTCCGAACGCGTTTTACGCGAACGACGCGTTAAAGTAGCATAAGCTACCTAAACGGGTCGTAATGGGTCGTAAGCACTTAGGTTAGGTTTCATTTAGTATGTAGGCTTTGTTAAACCATACTACATGAGTTCCCATACTCATTTGGTTTACGAGCCCTCATTCTATCCGATCTTCCGATTTAGGTCCGGTTTATTAATGTAGTTACCTATATTAGGTGCCGTTTGATATTCCGAGATCTCTAGCATTGCTTGGTGGTTATCTTAGGACTTCTGAGCAATCTCAAGTGAGTACATAGACCCCTCTTTTACTGTTTTCCAAACGTTTTGGGGTGAAACACATGTGCCTACCTCTTACTTTCATGCTTTTCCATGTTTTCATATCATATGCTTGCTATGTTCATTAGTACACTATTAGTACATCGTTTTACATTATATTTTATGCTATGTATGTCCATTTAGTTCATACTTAGTACATCGTTTCACATCACATCACATGCTATGTATGTTCATTTATTTGCATACTTAGTACATTTGTTTTCATCACATGCTTACATTTTGTTATGACATTTGGTTTGTTTAAATGAGACAATGTACATTCATTAACACCGATCATGCCGCTCGGTAGTAGGTAGTGGTACCATAGGACTTGACAAATCCCATTCCTGAAATCTCGGGTTTGTTTGGACGTAAGGAATGACCGAATCCGAATACATATTCTTTTGATAACTCATTATTACATAGTTATCCGACTGTCGCAAGGCTTGGATGTATGAATTTTCACAATACCGCATAAATGTTTATATCAGTATAGCATGCATTTTCACAGAACATAACTTTGATTTAAACCAAGTTTTACTTCAATACTATGTTCTTGTGCATATGGTTTAGTTGATGCATTTCACTAGCCATACATATCATTTTTGGTTACACATTGCATGGTTTACATTTGACACATAAACACTTTTGACATTGGTTATACATTACATGATTTACATATGGACATAAACATTTTAACATATTATTTCAATACATTTGGAAGTTGGTTTAAACATAGACATCTTACATTGTTGGTTTGGTTTGAGTAAGTGATTTAATTAACGAGGCGTGTGTAATACGATACAAGCATGGTGGATACGCCGCTGGTACTTCCTATATATAAATGATTGTATGGTATTACATATCGTTGCGTTATTTGAAATCATTTCAATTTAGACATATAACATTTTATACAAATAACATACTTTTCACAATACATTGTTTTACAAACAACTTAACTTATACAAACTCATTTTACATGGTTATTCATTTAACCATGCATTATTCTCTTAATTATACGTATCATCTGAACTTATTGTTTTTCAAATGATTTACAAAGACAAAGCAAATTACAAGGTTCATGACTAAACATTTTCTTAAACAGAAGTCATGAATCTTATTTTCACAAAACCTATGTACTCGCCGGCATTTTTATGCTGACGTACCTATCTTCACATGTGTTTCAGGAAATGAAGCATAGGATTGATCAAGATACACTTAGGCGGACATGGGCCTTAGTGACAATAAAAGATGCAAGACTAGTTATTTATGTTATGTTTCTTTGATTGTCAAGACATTGTAACTCGTGTACTTAATAAAACAATATTTAAATTTCCATGTGTTATGAAACAATGATTCTGTTACAAGACTCCCCGATGTTTCCGCGACGTTTTGTTGTTTTACATGGTCGGGGTGTGATAGAAAAGTTGGTATCAGAGCTCATGGTTATAGGGAATTAGGTTATTAGTAATACTTTGACCTAGTCTATAACCTTTCTTGGACCCTAACGCGAGTTTACTTGCGTTTAGTCATAAAACAATACTGTCACCTATCCTTAGGCGACAACCACAACAAGAACATAAAATTCAAAACCGCTTTGAAAACTAATCATCTGTTCTAGGATGATTGATTACTAGGTTTTGAACCCTCTATTGTAAGGTTTTGAACTCTCTATTATATGGTTTTGAACCCCTTTGAATTTTCAAAACCTCGTCAAGGTTTTGGGTTTTAAATAATGTGAACACGTGCAAACTGGAAGGGTGAATGCCTGTATTCTGGGTTTTCTGTCTAGGCAAGCACTTTGTATACATCTCATCAGACGCGAGACCAGTTGTGCTTACCTGGGAATTCTTGGGATGAGTGTTCACTTATAGGCGAGCATGTCTTCGCGATACATTATTTTTGACCCATTTACTTTGATTTGTCACCATCTCATTTGTTTGCCTTAGGTAACAAACAAATGATCACAATTTTCATTCGATACCATTCTGTATTGATTATCCAATAAACCTTTCACTTGTTTCTTCCTTTGTCTTTCATTTTCTTCTAGAATGTCTATTCCTCTCAGCACTGGTCAAATGTCCGAGCGAACAGCCAAATTTGCCCAGCAAATAGGCGAAGTGATTCAGAAGACTGTGGATTTAGGCATTGCCATGGCTCGTCTCAACAATGAAGCCTCTCGTCTCGACAATGAAGTCACTCAAGAGCCACTGAAGGAAGCAGAAGTCAAGCCTGCACCAAGATCAAGGAAGCGTAAGGCTTCAAGGAAGCCCGCAGCAGTTATACCAAATCAAGCAGGACCTAGCCAGAAGGCAACACCACCTGCTAAGAAGCAATACAAGGGAACGGCACCATTATGCAACAAATGTAAGGGGTATCACCTAGCTCACTTACAGTGCCGTCGGTGTGTATCATGTGGACGAGTTGGTCACCTGGCAAGTACTTGTCGATGTAACCCAAACCAAGGTGGTCTAAATCAACCCCAAGTCAACCCTACTCAAGCTCGTTTTCCGCGTGGTTCTTGCTACAACTGTGGCGAGACGAGCCATTATAGGAACAACTGCCCGAAGATTGTCAGTGCAAATCCAACCCGTGGATGAGCAATTGGCTGAACAAAGGATGTTGCTGTCTTATGCCTTTGTTTCTTTTATTTTCTTGTAATGTGAAACAATCTGTTTTGTTCATAAATAAATTATTGTTCACAAATTCTGATATACAAGTGTAGTTACATGTGTGTATGACTTTTCCTATGATACCTACATTAAGGAACTATGTTCCTTACAAACTACTTTTGTGATTTCTCTCTTTCAAATGATCACTCGTGATTCCCTCGAAAATTTTAAGTACTCGTTTCACTCTAAGAAACAAAGTACAGAAAATAAAGTGACATTATGAGTAATCATGCTTCTGCACATCTGTGCCTTTGAATCCTTGGTTAAATAACTAAGGGTATTTCCAAATCTCATACCCATTACGTTTTGATTTTTTCAACATATACAATACAAGTATTTCAAAAACAATCTTCATGATCTCAAAACATTTCATATAGTTTGAAAACAATTTTTTTCTAAATGCATTGTCTATGTTATTTCAAAAACATTGGCCATGTTATCAAAACCAACCTTCCTAATTTCAAAATGTTTCATATAGTCTGAAAACAATATTAACACAGTACATTTTCTTATCAAGTGCACGATTTCGAAAAGCATCATTCATGTCTTTCAAAAACCTTATACATAATTTCAAAATTCATCTCGCATGATTCTAAAACATTTTTATAAATATACTTACCTAGTACACCTACTTTATAATTTCAAATGTATTATATATCAGGTTTCAGAAACATTGAACACATTTTTTTTAGAACCTCATGCATAGTTTTCAAAAATATTTTCTTCATACATTGACTTAACCTTCAAATTCTGCTTCATATGTCGCCTTGACATATCAAGCATCTCAACTTCATAAGAATTCTAACTTCATGTTTTGACATAAGCACGTCCAGTGCAAGGTTTCAAAACATCTTCAACTTCTAAAATCCATATGGGATCTTTTTATCTTCATAATTAGATCCTTGTGGATAATCGTCATACTAATCAGAGTCCTTAATTGGATTCCTTATGTACCTAAATTCGAACATTTCGGTTCCTTATAATCGAAATCAAATTTTTCTTTAAAAAAAAAAATCTTTCTATCTTTATAGTTAGATTCTTGATAATGTTTAAAGTACCAAATGAAATCCACGAGATGGATTCCTAGTGTGCTTTAAATACTTGCGCTCAGTAGCAAAACAAATTAACAAATTAAAGATCTAGATAAACAATCTTTGTGGTTATATGACTATGTGTTCATGCATCTTGTGTTTTCTTTTATGCATTTTGGGTTTTCGTATACTCTGGATATTCGTTATCCAAATCCTCGTAGAATCTTTCATATCTTCATATGAGGGATTCGTAGTAGGATATTCAAAAAAGGTACTACCTTAAATCCTTAATGGGCTTCTATGTAAGAATTAAGACCCTTGGATTATATAGTACCACTCCTTGATTCATAAGAGACCCTTTTAGTGGTCTAGTCAAAAAGATTGATTCAAAAATCTGGTTAAGAATGACATGTGATGATATAAGCTGAAAAGACTCCTTGGTTGTCTATTAAAATCATTTATTGATCTAATAAAAGGGACCCTATGGTGGTCTAGTCACACTCATCACAGGTTTGTTCATTTGGTTTTCCCTACACATTATAAAATAGACTGTGTGAACTATGAAAGGAATTGTCTAATTATGGACGCGTACATAATTATGAGATTCAGTGCACGGTAACCACAGTAAGATTTATTATGTGTAAGAACCGATAGTGACAACAATAACAAAACGAGAACGATGCAATGGAGGTACGGTAGACGCACCAATGACGCTTTATATACTTGTATATAAGTATCTGTAGGACCGGGTTTGGGGACCGAAACCGTGATTCTTGTGATTATGTTCAAAGACGGAAGAGATTAGCAATGATAAACAAACAACTTTGTATTAATCCGGTAGTAAAACGTTACAAGTCGGCCCGATTACATGATAACCGAACTAATACCAAAGGAGTATACATTCCGGGAGAGATCAAGTGGTGATCTCTCCCCGGGTGAGGTCTCAAACCTCCTCTCACTCTCTTGCACACACTTGTGCTCTCACTCTTGTGTTGCAAATGACAAAGTGTTGGTATTTATACCAAACACAGGTTGCACGGTCGAAGGATAACACTGACTGGTCGATAGATCATCTGTCGACCATCCAGCTTTCGAAAGACACATACATACCTCGAAGGATAACATATCCTTCGAGGTCCATCTTCATCCTTCGATGGGTATCTTTCGAGCTCATCGAAGGATATTCATAATCCTTCGATGCCTTATCCTTCGACACCAAACATAACACAACCATAATTTGTCTAGCAACACACACACGGTCAAACCAACAACCCTCTCGTTTGACCACTTCAAACGAGCGGGTCTATACACGTTCGATAGACCGTTTCACTAACTATTACAAATTCAGCGTAAAATAATGACTAATCTATTCGACAAGCATCGGACACAAAATCTGCATCAACAAATTCCCCCTTGTCCGTTGCTGTCGAATGCTGAAAATGCAACTGCAATCATCGATCTTCAGTCAAGTAATCATCTTCTCTGTGTAAACAAATTCCCCCTTGACCGATGATCCAGGTAAGTAGTATCTTGATGCTCATTGTATAAAACTTCCCCCTCAAAGTACGCGTATCCAAGTCGAGTGTTGTGCAATTTCCTCAAAAGGCTCAATTGACCGATCTTCCGCTGATCTTCCAATACTCCAACTGGCATTTGATAAGGGTTCCATTCTATAACAACTGCATCAAGTCTTGATCTTTAAGCATACCTATGATTGCGTTTAGAAATTTACCGAAGAAATTCAACATATGAAAAATTTTTATCCCCCCATTTCTTTGGTAAAATCTCTAAACCTTAACAGAATCTTTCCACTTCAAAGAAACTGTCGTCAAATGTTCACCAATTCCCTCCACTGAGCGGAACTGTCGTCAATCTTCATTGAATGACGAGCGGAAGCGAACATACCGTGTTGTTTTTGGCCCATAATAGTCGCGTTACCATTTTTGCCATTGCATCGGTAACCGTGACTACCCCACAATTTTTCAAACATCAAGTTTCCATTATCTCTTGTTTTCATCGTTCCGAATCATCCCGCGCGCTCCCAAAACCCATACTGATATTAGGAGCGCGATTCAGATCAACTCCGCAAATACCCGACCCTACTTCACAAACTTGATGAAAGCCCAAAACCCATTCATTTGATTTATAAACAGCCCAATACAAGAAAATAATTTCACACATTTGCAATTTGTGAGAAATTATCTCTATCATCAGGTGGGCTCTAAATATAAGTCAGCAGCTTTGAAATCATTGGGCCTTGTTATCTTAGCCCATAAAAAAAACATTGTCATTGAAAAGCCCTACCCGATAACAACATTGTTCAGCAGCCAAACATTCTAGTCTTGTCCCTTCTCAACAGTCAACAATCCTAATCTTCAACATTCAGCCGACAATTTCCCAGACATCATCTCTTACAAGGTCTGACCTTTTCTTCGAGACACACAACTCCAGCCGTCATTTTACTCTGGATCCTTCGAAGCAGAACCACTCTCTGATCTTTCGAAGTTGACTTGATCCATCGAAACATAAGAACGACCCTTCGAAAATTTGTCTGATCTTTCGAAGTTCCTTGAAGTTGATCTGTCGAAATTGTTGGATGACCCTTCGAAGTTGGGATCTTTCGAAAGACATATGAAGGATGATCCTTCGATACAGCTGATGATCCTTCGATTGAACTGATGACCCTTCGATGGTGTTTGACCCTTCGAGAACTGCTTGACCTTTCAAGTTTGTGAGATGACCTTTCGATTCTTTAATTTGATCTTTCAAAGCAGTAGCTTGATCCTTCGAAGATAGTTGGGTTGACCTTTCGAGGAGCTACTTTGACCCTTCGAGCAGTTAACTGATCTTTCGAAGTTCTTTACATCTTTCAAATTATGAAGATGTGAAGAACATCAAGAACACAGCAACCTGGGTAAATCTGCAGATTCGATGAAAACACTTGTACACGATTTTTGATGAAGGAAACTTGAAGATTTAGGAGAAAAACATAAAACCCAACACTCGTTTTATCACAGATCTGAATAATCGGGTCCAGATCTGAGTTTTTCTCATTTTCACCATTTTTACATCTTGAACAAAAACCCACAAAAATCACAGATCTAGAGCACATGTGACTTAGTAAACGGTTAGTTTTACTAAATCGGGCACCATGGCTCTGATACCAATTGTAGGACCGGGTTTGGGGACCGAAACCGTGATTCTTGTGATTATGTTCAAAGACGGAAGAGATTAGCAATGATAAACAAACAACTTTGTATTAATCCGGTAGTAAAACGTTACAAGTCGGCCCGATTACATGATAACCGAACTAATACCAAAGGAGTATACATTCCGGGAGAGATCAAGTGGTGATCTCTCCCCGGGTGAGGTCTCAAACCTCCTCTCACTCTCTTGCACACACTTGTGCTCTCACTCTTGTGTTGCAAATGACAAAGTGTTGGTATTTATACCAAACACAGGTTGCACGGTCGAAGGATAACACTGACTGGTCGATAGATCATCTGTCGACCATCCAGCTTTCGAAAGACACATACATACCTCGAAGGATAACATATCCTTCGAGGTCCATCTTCATCCTTCGATGGGTATCTTTCGAGCTCATCGAAGATAATTCATAATCCTTCGATGCCTTATCCTTCGACACCAAACATAACACAACCATAATTTGTCTAGCAACACACACACGGTCAAACCAACAACCCTCTCGTTTGACCACTTCAAACGAGCGGGTCTATACACGTTCGATAGACCGTTTCACTAACTATTACAAATTCAGCGTAAAATAATGACTAATCTATTCGACAAGCATCGGACACAAAATCTGCATCAACAGTATCCCTCTTACATTACGATCATGATGTTATTAAAGTTACTAGAAGTTCAGAGCCCTAACCAATGTTGTTCGATCTTTTCAACTTCATGTTTTAAACTCTCACAAGTTTCCTCTAAATAAATTTCGGGACGAAATTTCCTAAAGTAGGGGAGACTTTAACACCTGTGCCTCCACGGCCATCAAACAAATACCGAACCAATGAAATATTATATTTCATACTTTGGATTTGTAAAAAATATGTGTATCATTTGCACATATCAATTTTTGTTCAATTCCAAACTCTAAATCGCTTTCTGGAAGGTTATACGCGCACCGATGCGTAAATATAACCAGTTTAATGCAATGAACACTCCGGAATAGTGAAATAGGCTTAACATACCTTAAATAACCTTTACATAACTTAGAAATAAGTTTCGAAGGCTTTGGTATGGCAAAATCAAGTTAAATCGCTTACAGGGACTAAAGTTGACAAACTGCGAAAGTATGCCAATTTGAACTGTAACAAACATTCCGGAACATGGCCATAAGTTAAACATACCATAAATATCCTTTAAAAAGCTTAGAAATAGGCTTTGAGGGGTTCGGTGTGCTAAAATAAACTTTTGGGTCATTCAGGGACTAAAAGTGTCAAAAAGTGCACAAGTTTGCATTTTCGCGCATAACTTACGTTCTGAATACATCCGGACATCCAAAAATTTATGTAAGCACTAAAATATTTTATTTTAGTGTTTGGCATAAGAAAAATCCATCCGTCGCGTCATTTGGATCGTTTTTCGCACTTGCGCGCATTCCGTCGTAATTAAGCGAACATCGCGTTCGTACGACCAAACGAACCAACACCCGACATATTTTTGAGCATGTTTCATGTCCAAAATGTTTAGGCATCATTTTAGGGCCTTAAAGTTGGCTTTACGGGCCTTAGAAGTGTCGGAAATGGCCTTAAACACGTGCAGGGGCTGAAACTGTAACATTTGAAACTTGTTTTCTGATCAGAAGTGCTAGGCGGCCCGCGTGAGCCCAAGCTTAAATCTTAGGCGGCCCGCGTACACCTCCCAGATCAGATAAGATCGAACAGTCAGCTGATTCCAGCTGTTTAATCCTCAACCACATGCTCACACTTAACCTTTCAGCTGATTAAGAGCCCTTTTTAGACACCATAACTTTCCGACACTTGTACGGATGCGATTAAGGCACAATATTCGAAAAACGATCTTAACGGTTACCCGAAAACTATAAATACCCCAACCCCCATTACTTCAAACCCACTAGAATCTGATCTTAAAGACTCTAAGTTGGAACCTTTGTTTCATACCTGAGTTATTTCGATGTAGATTAGCATTCGGGGACCCTTCGTAAGTATTCTTTGGTTCTTTTATTGCTTTTCGAGTCCGAAAGTCAAACTTTGTTTGACTTTCTGCATTGACCAGTTTATGGTCGATGCGAAGTTCGTTTGAACTTCATAACGTGACTGTGATCACGATGGTTATAGTCCCTAGTGACTATACCTACTGATTACCACGTTATCTAGGCTCAGTGACGAGCCGTAGTTTCGGTCAGAATACGTATTCTTGCGTATTTTGTAACCAAACTACTCTTAGGTATCACAACCGTTTGTTGTGATACCAAACCTGTTTTCTAAACTTAGTTAAGCATGTTTTAACATGCTTAGCTCGTCACTTTTAGTTTAGTGCTTATATAGGGTCGTAGGGTAAGCGATCTAAACAATCGCTTATACTTTCGAACCCGACCCGTTTGGTCGATCATTAGGATCCGACCAAACACATTAGGTGACCATAGAGTATAGGGAATAACCTTCCGAGGTTATACCTTATGGTCACATCGTTTAAGTAGTTGTATGATAGGTAGTTTATATGCCTTAGGTAAATTACCAAAATGCCCTTTTGACGCCAAAATTCATTTTAAGCATATGTAACATAACTTTTGACATCTAAACTAATTTGACAACAATATTAGACATGTTAAGGCATATGTTACTTGTCATAGGACTAGTTAGGCGGTCCGAACGCGTTTTATGCGAACGACGCGTTAAAGTAGCATAAGCTACCTAAACGGGTCGTAATGGGTCGTAAGCACTTAGGTTAGGTTTCATTTAGTATGTAGGCTTTGTTAAACCATACTACATGAGTTCCCATACTCATTTGGTTTACGAGCCCTCATTCTATCCGATCTTCCGATTTAGGTCCGGATTATTAATGTAGTTACCTATATTAGGTGCCGTTTGATATTCCGAGATCTCTAGCATTGCTTGGTGGTTATCTTAGGACTTCTGAGCAATCTCAAGTGAGTACATAGACCCCTCTTTTACTGTTTTCCAAACGTTTTGGGGTGAAACACATGTGCCTACCTCTTACTTTCATGCTTTTCCATGTTTTCATATCATATGCTTGCTATGTTCATTAGTACACTATTAGTACATCGTTTTACATTACATTTTATGCTATGTATGTCCATTTAGTTCATACTTAGTACATCGTTTCACATCACATCACATGCTATGTATGTTCATTTATTTGCATACTTAGTACATTTGTTTTCATCACATGCTTACATTTTTTATAACATTTGGTTTGTTTAAATGAGACAATGTACATTCATTAACACCGATCATGTCGCTCGGTAGTAGGTAGTGGTACCATAGGACTTGACAAATCCCATTCCTGAAATCTCGGGTTTGTTTGGACGTAAGGAATGACCGAATCCGAATACATATTCTTTTGATAACTCATTATTACATAGTTATCCGACTGTCGCAAGGCTTGGATGTATGAATTTTCACAATACCGCATAAATGTTTATATCAGTATAGCATGCATTTTCACAGAACATAACTTTGATTTAAACCAAGTTTTACTTCAATACTATGTTCTTGTGCATATGGTTTAGTTGATGCATTTCACTAGCCATACATATCATTTTTGGTTACACATTACATGGTTTACATTTGACACATAAACACTTTTGACATTGGTTATACATTACATGATTTACATATGGACATAAACATTTTAACATATTATTTCAATACATTTGGAAGTTGGTTTAAACATAGACATCTTACATTGTTGGTTTGGTTTGAGTAAGTGATTTAATTAACGAGGCGTGTGTAATACGATACAAGCATGGTGGATACGCCGCTGGTACGTCCTATATATAAATGATTGTATGGTATTACATATCGTTGCGTTATTTGAAATCATTTCAATTTAGACATATAACATTTTATACAAATAACATACTTTTCACAATACATTATTTTACAAACAACTTAACTTATACAAACTCATTTTACATGGTTATTCATTTAACCATGCATTATTCTCTTATTTATACGTATCATCTGAACTTATTGTTTTTCAAATGATTTACAAAGACAAAGCAAATTACAAGGTTCATGACTAAACATTTTCTTAAACAGAAGTCATGAATCTTATTTTCACAAAACCTATGTACTCGCCGGCATTTTTATGCTGACGTACCTATTTTCACATGTGTTTCAGGAAATGAAGCATAGGATTGATCAAGATACACTTAGGTGGACATGGGCCTTAGTGACAATAAAAGATGCAAGACTAGTTATTTATGTTATGTTTCTTTGATTGTCAAGACATTGTAACTCGTGTACTTAATAAAACAATATTTAAATTTCCATGTGTTATGAAACAATGATTCTGTTACAACACTCCCCGATGTTTCCGCCACGTTTTGTTGTTTTACATGGTCGGGGTGTGACAGAGTGGATTCAGGGATGTGCGACGGCCGGTAAACTGACCGGAATCCGACTCCGGTCGCCGGATTTTTAGAGAGAAAGACAGAGATGCTCTGTTGTGTGCGGCTGCCAAGTTTTAAAAGGAACTTAGGGTTTTTTTTTTTTTTTTTGAGAAAATGAGAGGGGTAAGGGTATAAGTTTCTATTTATAGGGTAGGGTTTAGGTTAATTAGGGAGTGGGTTTGGGCCTAGCCTAAATGTGTGGATTAAGTGTCAAGCTAAAACCAACAGGCCCGATTAAAATCAACTAGATACGTAAGTACTTAAAACTCTCGTCATGGTTTGCAAATGATAATATTAATTATACTAATATCCAAAATTTCACATATTACTAAAATACCCTTCTCTCGTCAACGAGAGTACGGGTTGTCACAATGTTACCGCTGGATCCCCCAGTGTCACTGACAGTGGTGTCCTTAGCACTTGTCGACTCGCCGCCGACAGAGGTAGTAGGCATCTCTTTCCCGGACACAGGGAAATCGCCAATGGGAGAATCAAATATTGACGCGGGGGCGGAGCTTGAAAACAGGGCCGTGATAACAGGACTTGGCGTCATAACAACAGATGCAGTGAACAATGGCGGCGGCATAGAGGAGCCAACTGTAAATACACTTGTTTGGGATATCAGATCAGCAAGAGGAACGCTTTGTCCGCCAGCGGCGGAAGTAACAATTTCCCCTGAGGTCAAAGGCATAGAGGACCCACTCTCAACTTGTGCCTCAGCAATGGAATCTGCATCAAAGCAAGTATTCAGAAAATAAATAAAGGAACCAAATCCTATACGGATAAATATCACCACTTACCAGCGTGTAACGCTTGAGCAACTTTGGTTGCTTGAAAAGTGGACAAAAATGGCATTATCTTACTCCTCTTAGGCGCGGGGCGCGGACTCACCATAGCAGGGGCGGAAGTGACAGCTACACCCTCCGGGGTTGTGGATACGCTAACCGCCATGGGCGAAGCTGTCGTCCCCGCGGTAATAATTTTCTTCCCGGTTATCCTTATTCGGGATGGTTTCTTCGTTTCTTCAAGGGAAACTCCGCTCCCACCGATGGGGGGAGGATTAGAAACTTGAACAGTTGCACCCGTTGGGACGGCGGGAAGGAGAAATTGGTCGATGTGTATTTTCAACACATCCACCTCCTCCTCCCCAACGACGCGTTCCGCGGAGCTAAGGGCAGTGTGCCGAGGAGGATCAACAAAATCAAACAAGGTCCATTCACCTATTTTGACATCCATACATATTAGAACAACCACAACCTGCAAATTACATTAACAGCAAATTAACACTTACCTCCATCAACCGTTTGAAAGACAGGATATAATCGGCTATCAAGGCATACCAAACTCATTCCGGCTATCACCAGTGCACCCTCCGGAATCACCTGGCACTCAGAGGGGCGTTGGCTTAACCTCTTGAGCAGAGCATCTCAATGTATGCATCAGCGGGAGGACCGTCATCTTTGAATTTCTCTTTGGCTCCCATTTCTCTCCAATGCATCTCTCCAGGGATGATGCTGGCATCCATATAGAAGAATTTCTTCTTCCACTCTTTATCCCTGAAACTTGCAGGGACACCCCTTAGACAAGACATACCGATATCTCGTCGATAGAAGGTGAAAAGGGGGGTTTTCCAAACAAGCACGAAAAAGCCCTAAAAACCAGTATCTCGGGGATATGGCCCAATGCTATACATGCAAACTCAAAATGATGGAGTTTAACCAATCCAAGAGGATGCATCTGAGAGGTGTGAATCTGGTACTCGTCAAGAACATACTTATAAAATTTGGTAATCGGAAACCGAAAGTTGCAGAATTTGAAAAAATCACTAAACAGAGTGATTTTCCCCCGTTTCAGTGGAAACGCCGTATCTTTCTTAGATGGCAACACCGGATTCCATTCCAGTTTAATGTCATACTCTTGTAGAAGATTGTGGAACGATATCGTTCCCCATTTGCAGTACAAGACATCGGAACTTGTCTGGGCTGAAGAAGATTCGCTGGTCTTGGAGGCCATTGTGTGCAATCAAGAATTCGAAGGAGATGAAAGAAAAGAACGAAATGGGAAAAACCCCTAACGGACAGACTATTTATGGAAAAGGGAAAACAACCCTTCAAATTCAAAAAGGAAAACGGGATGGGGGCGCGTGTCAAACCAGGGCATGTACAACTGTCATCCTAATGATGACCTAACTGTCACACCCCTTCACATATAGCCATAATTCAAAAAAGCATATGTACTTCCATTTGAGAAATATGCACTCAAGTGGGTATTTTGACTTTCTCCTTTTTTAAGTCCGATCTCATGAATTTCATCTCATAACTTCAGACTTGGGGGACATGACGAGGTATGTCCCGGAACGGCTAGCCCGACCCGGTCATCACCTATTACTTTATTATAAATATTCAATTACACATGTTTATTCTAGAATGTTCTATTCTGCATGGATAAATCATGTAACCGAATTCCCCAATATTTTGGGAAGATTATGCAAATCCCTAAACTATTGGAGTATATCCTAGTTTAAGGGAAACCCTAATGGTAAACTATAAATAGATGTAAGCATCAAAGGTACGACTCTCATTCTGCTCTTACCTCCTCTCTCTCTACATACTTTCTTACTCCCAAATACCGAGACTTATTCTCACGCCGGAGGGTGGTTACAGGAATAACCCTATTCCTGTAATGAGTCCTAATGGTGTTCTGTTTTGCAGCTAGTTGTTCGGATCGCCAAGAGTTGAAGTCCTAGTCGGAGCCTACCATTCAGGTCAGTGTTTCTTCAGTATCTTCGTTAAAAAAAAACTTAATGGAGTTAAGTTTTCTTCTGAATTACAAGGTGATGTTTTAGGGATTTGATTAGAACGGGGATACGAGTCGGTTGATATAAAATTACCACGAAACAATGCTTCAAATGACGAAAACGGTGCTTCAATTCATGTGTTCAAACTTGCAATTAACAAAAATCAAGCAGTTTGGAGCACCATTTTGAATTAAGTTTTACATCAATCGACTCGTATCTT